>ML378775.1:6401-36628 GCA_005239525.1 Nicotiana knightiana
CCCCCCCCCCCCATTTTAAAGAGAACCAAACGGACCCTCCCCTCCCATGGCGGCTCCTTATTCTTCACTTCACCACACGTAAGACATTAAAAATTCTTGAGATCTAGATCTGGAAAACTTAAAAAGCTTCAAATTAGAAAAGAAAACTAGAATTTGAACAAGGAACTTCCATTTTCTTCTAGTTTTTGGTATTAACTTTCTGGGTTGCTGAGGAGCTCGTTGCTGCTTCTCTTTGTTGTTGGTTTGAACATCATTCGTTGTTTTCGGCCTTCATTTGGCTCACTTCAGCGTCATTCTTTGTTCCATTTAGGTAAGTTTCGAGCCCTCATTGTATTATGTCTGTATTGGGTGATTAAATTGGGTGCTATGTTTCAATCATATCTTTAGTTGTATTTCCTTATTGGCTTTATTTAGTATGAATTTTAATTGTAAAGCTCTCTGTTTAGTTGGCTTCGATGATTAGTTGTATTTCAATTCTCATGATCAGTTGGTTTAATTGTTGAACATTTGAGATAGAGGTGTATTTCCATTTTTCCGAAGTTGAAATCATGTGTAGTAGGTGTTTTTCATGTGCTAAATTTGTTAAAATTGCGCAGAGCCCCCTATTTGGTCGTCCCCATTTAACTATACTCGTTTTTTTAAAATTTTTAACTTGTATCCACTCTTTAAATAACTTCAGCTTCCATTTCTCTCTCTGAGCTGGATTCGCCAGTTATAAAGACAACTTCAGCATCCCCAGTTACAAAGACAAAATTTCAGAGTTTCCCAGTTACGAAGTTCCCAAGTTATAGCTGAAGTTTTTTCTTTATAAATTGGGGAACTTCAGCCCCGTATGCTTGAAGTTGTTGTCTTTATAACTTGGGAACTTCAGCCTCGTATGCTGAAGTTTCCCAGTGTAACTGGGGAACACTGGGGAACTTCAACCCGTATGCTAAAGTTTTTGTTTTTATAACTGGGGAACTTCAGCCCGTATGCTTAAATTTTTGTCTTTATAACTGGGGAACTTCAGCCCCGTATGCTGAAGTTCCCCATTTACTAGAGCTAAAGTTCGCAAGCTATTTCAGGCCCGTCTATTAGAATGCTGAAGTTTTGCGTGATTGTCTTTGCTACTTCAATCCCGTATGCTGAAGTTATGTGCAAAAGCGGGTACGGATGTAATTTTTTTACAAAGCGAATATAAGTTAAAACGTGGCACTAAAAATAGGTACGGATGCAAAAGTCTTGCTAAATTTGAGGTAAAATATTAGAACCTATAAGGAAAATAACCACGTCTGCTTATTGAGATTGAAAATTGGAATTTGGGTCAAAATAAGAATTTTATTGTGGACCTTTAATTAGTAAAAATTGCGCGGGCACCCTATTTGGTCGCCCCCATTTAATCTATACCCGTTTTTTTTAAAATTTTTAACTTGTACTCACTTTTTAAATAACTTCAGCTCCCCTTTCCCTCGCTGAGTTGAAGTTCACCAGTTAAGCTGAAGTTTGCTAGTTATAAAGACAAAATTTCAGCATACGGGGCTGAAGTTCCCCAGTTTACAAAGACAAAACTTCAGCTCTAGAGCTGAAGTTTTGTCTTTGTAAACTGGGGAACTTCAGCCCTGTATGCGGAAGTTGTTGTCTTTATAACTTGGGAACTTCAGCCCCGTATGCTGAAGTTCTCCATTTATAAAAGACAAAAACTTCAGCTCTAGAGCTAAAGTTCTCCAGTGTAACTGGGGGAACTTCAACCCCGTATGCTGAAGTTCTCCATTTATAAAAGACAAAAACTTCAGCTCTAGAGCTAAAGTTCTCCAGTGTAACTGGGGGAACTTCAACCCCGTATGCTGAAGTTCCCTATTTACAAAGACCTATTTACTAGAGCTGAAGTTCACAAGCTACTTCAGACCCGTCTACTAGAATGCTGAAGTTTTGCGTGATTGCCTTTGCTACTTCAGTCCCGGCACAAAAGCGCGTACGGATGCAAATTTTTTTACAAAGCGAGTATAAGTTAAAAAGTGGATACGGATGCAAAAGCCTCCTTTAATTATCAGCCAATTTGAATGGGCTTTTAGGGACAGTTTTTGGTTATTAAATGCATTATTGTCATTTGGGCTTATTTCCATAGATTGAAAGATGAATTGAAAAAGCCACTCGGTCACTAAGTCTTAAAATGACTCATTAGCAATTACATCACATTATCAGTTCAATTTTAATTTATTTGGTAGTACGTAGTAGAATATTAATAGGGCTTTGAGTTGTAAATATTTTCAAATAACCTTATAATCAAGCATATAGTGATCAAATTCACATTTCCTCTACAAATAAATTCATGATTTATGACCTTACAACAATCTCAAATGTAGCCAAAGAGCAACTACAAACATCCTAATTTGCTTTAGGCGCGTTTAAATAAATCATCGTAGTTATGGGTTCAGTTCCCGTGGCATGGTCACGATGCGTAAATCCAAATTCGGGTGTGCATTTCATGTGACCCGACCATAATTTTAAATAAAAATAAAACTTAATATATTATAAATCGCGGGTGCATTTCACGTGGCGTGATTTGCAATATGTACAAAAACAACGAGTGTGTGACATCGCGACTCGTTCAAATAAACTCCATAAATATTAAAAGTGATAATGCACAAAAGGTTTTAAAACATGCAATAATCAGATAATTAGGCCAATTATTAATAGTTGAGCGATCGTGTTAAAATCACGGAACTCGGCAGTGCCTCACACCTTCTCCCGGGCTAACAGAATTCCTTATTCGGTCTTCTGTGTTCGTGGGCCATAAATAAGAGTTAATTTCCTCGATTTAGGATTTTAAAATGAACTGATGGCTTAGGACACTACAAATTATTCAAAGTGGCGACTCAGAATAAATAAATAATCTCATTTCGATTAATGTCACTTAAATTGGAAAAACTCTCTATCCCCTCGGAAAAAGGAGGTGTGACAGTTTTTTTATCTTTCAAAATTGCTTTCTGAATTGTTGAGAAAGTGTGATGTTCTTGTCGAATGATGCACCAGAAATCATAATTTCCCTGTTTAGCTAAAAAGAGACGAGTTTATTAATTTTATTTATTTATTTTTTCGATCGTAGTGGACTAGTGGTTTTCTCTCGAACAATATCATTAATATCTTAAAATAAGATAATTTAACCCTTAATGTAATTTTTTGTTATAAGCGAATGACTGTTGACAAAGATTTCCAATATCTCCAACTCACATAGACTTTCGTACCCCCCAGTTGGTTCAACCAACACTATTGACCGGTCACAGCCGGTAACATCAACCCAATTTGATCTCCTCAAACTGGAAGCCACTAAATTCCTACCACCACACCTTCTTATTTGCTTTATTAAAAAAGTTAGGAGAACTAGAAATCAGACTGAGAAGTATAAATTCTTTAATTTCATTATCTTGTGGGAAAAAACTAATATTTTATTATTTTCTATTCTTTTGGTCTATACAGAGAGTGATTCCACTATTTGAAATCAGAGTCGAATGTGATCGGCCTTGTACCTCATAATGTCTAATTGTAGCTTAAATTTCTAGTCAATAAAGGGCTCGCGATTCAAACTCAGTTCAAGAAAAAAGAAAAAAAAAGATTTGTTAAGAGGTCAAATATGTCAAACTGATTGAGAAAACAATATTTCTGCTATATTGCGGGCTACCATATGCAGCTTGTAAACTTTGTTCGGATTGTTGTAACTATCTAAAATTGTACGTTATAGTATATCGAGGAAGGTACGTTTTATTTGAAAAATTAAAAGTATTCTACTTTTGTAGAGTGCATAAGAATAATCGAAAACAAATGTTTACTCTCTCTAGCCATGCTCTCAACGCATGGTAGTTAACCTATGCCACTGTGAATACCATGGGGCTTGCCCGAGGAAGGGGACGGGAACAACCAAAAAAAGTACCACTTATTTCGCTTTGGAAGCTCAGTTGGGGCAAGGATGCAAGCTGAGACCTCCAAAGCCAAAGTAGTAACGAAGGAGGATGATCAATTTGAGCATGCAAGTGTAGGAAGTGACACAATTGAGGTGGTAGTAAGTGGATTCAAAAAGCAATTAGAGCTAAGTGCACCTACAACAGCCAAATCGATTGAATTGACCAATAAGGCTATAAGCCTAATGGAGAAAATCAATGAAACAGTAACGCTTATGGGAGTGAGCATCTCTACGATAAACACGATGGAGAAATTACCTTAAAAGTGCCCAAATCAGGTAAATCAAAAAGATAATGAATTGGATCTAGAAGAAATAAGTGTTAATCCAACAATTGTTTAAGAGAAGGAACCATTGAAATCACCATGGACAAGCCTATTTGTCAAAAACAGATGGGCCATTAATGGTATGTCCCTCTGCTATATTTCTCCTCAGATAGTGAATGGGCAACCCATGGCACAACTAGTGAAATCTGAAGTTGATAAAGAAGCTGGAAAATTAAAAAGTGCCTTAATAGTGTATGTGTTAGAGGAGGTGCTTGAATTCAATATAATGAGCATATACATAGTGAAAAAATGGTCGACTGTTGCAGCCCCTGATTTGTCCCTACATGAGAAGGGGTACTACGTGGTGAAACTCCACAGTGTAGAATACATTAAGGAAATCTTCTATGCAGACCCCTATGCCATCAATAATAGGCCCTTGATTTTGAAGGTGTGGACACTGAACTTTGACTTCAATAAGTAATTCCTTGCAAACACTTCTTTATGGGTGAAATTCCCCAAGCTACATATGAGATGTTAGAGCAATGACTCTCTGAGTAGAATAGCTAGTCTCATTGATACACTAGTGTATGTAGATAAATGCACAACCAAACAAACAAGGATATTCTTTTCTATGATGTTAGTAGAGGTTAATGCAACTAAGACTCTTCCTAAAGAGGTCTGTGATGGAACTAAATGGGAATGTATTCAAACAGAGAATAACTTATGACTGGAGGCCAGAATTCTGTGAGAAATGTCTGTAAATAGGTCATTCTTGTAAAGTAAGGGTTTAGCCTGAATAACAAGCAACAAACCAACAAAGAAGAAGGAGAAGGCCAAGAAGAGTAGAGCAGTTGTAGAGACAAAGAACCCTGATGGAAAAAGCAATGAAGAAACAATGCAGATCCAAAACAAGCAAGAAAAAAAAGCACAAAGCATACGTGTACAGCAACAGCCAGAGCAAATGTTGCAGATTCAGCAAATTATTATCCAACAGGGTAGAAGTGAGCATGCAAACAAGAAGGATCAGATGGGATCAACAAAAATGAGTAGAGACAAGGCTCCAATGCCGCATAGCCCCCCCCAAATTAGATTATAGCATTTTTCCTATATTGGGAGCTACACCACTTAGGAACACCTTTGAGATGTTGCAATTGAGGAGCAGAGAAGAGAAAACAAACACCCTCTTGATACAAGGCAGATGACAAGAACGAATACGTTTATTTTTCAAATGATTCATATCGTCAAGTGCACCCATTCCAAATTTCGGCCCAATCAAATGATCGGCGGCTACCAATATATCTCGTGGTAACAAAAATGTATTGTTCTGGGGTATATCAAGGTTCAGTCTTCGGTTCATATTTCGTCGACCAATCCTTCCTAATTCACATCTTTGTTGAAAGAATTTCTTTTGTAATTCCTTACATAAGGATTCAGAAAATACCGGATCGCCACCTACACAAGCAAATTGTTGATAAAACTCCAAANATGGAATGTGAAGGAAATCAATAAGAGGTATAAGCAAAAGTAACTAAGGAACTACCTCAGAGATAATAATATTAAGCTAGCAGGAATAGTGGAGACAAGATTTAATAGCAGAATGCAGCTAATGTTCTAAACAATATTTCCCCTAGCTGGGGATTCCTTAATAATTATCAGAAAGCTAGTAATGGAAGAGTACGACTAATATGGGATGGAATTTATGAAACTACTTGCAGAGGCATATCAAATGGTTCACTATTTGGTCATCGATAGAGCAAATGCAACAGACTAGTTGGTGAAATGATTTTAACACGGTGGATCAGAGAATATCATTATGGAATGAACGAAATAACTTTGCTCTTTTATTATCCTTCCTTGGAGGGTGTGTGGATACTTTAATGTTATTTTGCATCTATAGATAAAATAGGAGGCATCTTAATCAATGCCAGTGAAATCAAAGACTTTAAAGATTGCATACTTAGCCTGAGGTAAATAACAAAGAATTGATAGAGTATGCAGCAAAATTGATAGAGCATTGGAGAATGGTGATTGGACAATGAGATGGGGCCATGTTAAAGTAGAATATGATACTCCACATAGCTCTGATCACTCACCAATGATATTAAACCTGAGGCCTGCTTGCAATGCAGTCAAAACTCCTTTTAGGATTTTTAACATTTGGACTGAGCATAGAGACTTTGAGACAATTGTCAAAGAGGTGTGGCAGAAAAAGTTGAATAGAAACCTCATGAAGAATATATGATTGAGGCAGAAGGCCTTGAGACCATTGTGTAAGAAGATCAACAAGGAAGAATTCAGCTTATATCCCAAAAGATTGGCATAGCTCGACAACAACTGAAGCTTATACAAGAACCAATATATAAACAGTTCACTAATGAATTGCTGCTAAAGGACTAGGTGACAATCCAGGCTTTAGAGAAATGGTCTTTACTAGATAAAAATATGATGAGATAGAAATCCATAATCATATGGATTAAATTGGGAGACTCTAATACAAAGTACTTTACAACAATAATCAAGGATAGAAAACATAGGAAGCAAATACTAAAGCTTAATGCAATATTAAAAGGCAAGCTAACTGACACAACGATTATAAAGGAGGAAATTTTATCATTCTACAGAAATCTGATGGGAACCTCAGCTCGACCTTGCATACTATAAACAGATTGATAATGAGGAAAGGACCAAAGTCGAACCACCCACAATAATTGGTAATGTGTGAGGCATTCACTACTACCAAGATTTATGAAAGTCGATGCTCCATAGGTGATGACAAGGCTCCTGGAGTTGATGGATATAATGCAGTATTTTTCAAGCTGCAACAACCTGACTGGTTATTTTAGGCTTTGGCATTTTGTTTAGTGGTTTGAGGTCTTGAATAGCTTCATATGATATATCATAACTTGCGCGCATGTTGGTTTGGT
Source organism: Nicotiana knightiana (assembly GCA_005239525.1). NCBI lineage: Eukaryota > Viridiplantae > Streptophyta > Magnoliopsida > Solanales > Solanaceae > Nicotiana > Nicotiana knightiana. Next base: position 13,526 of record ML378775.1, read on the forward strand.
TCTCGGAAGATTTCAGAATGATTTGGAACACTTAGTTCATAGCTTAGAAACTTAAGTTACAAGTGTTAACCAAGTTTGATTTAGCGTATTTGACCACGGATCAGAATTTTGATGGTTCCATTAGGGGCCAAATGGTGATTTTGGACTTGGGCACATGTCCAGATTTGAATTCGGTGGTTCCTGTGTTGATTTGGCTCAAATTAGCGAAAGTTGGAAGTTTGAAGGTTTAGAAGTTCATAGGTTTGATCCATAGTTAACTTTATGGTTCTCGATATTCGTTAGGTATTTCGAGCCTTGAAATAGTTTCGTATGGTGATTTATGACTAATATGTGAAATTTAGATTCATTTCAAGTTGTTTAGGCATGTTCAGCGTAAGTTTAGAAGTACTTCATTTAACTTGAATTGGTGTGTGATTCGTGGTTTTGATTTTTTATTTTATGATTTGAGGCCTCAGGTAGGTTTGTATTGTATTTTGGAATTGGTTGGTATGATTGGACAGGGTCCTGGAGGCCTCAAGTTGTAACGACTCGTCTGGTCGTTCCTAGAGTTAGGTGTTGTTCATATGTATTGCATGGTATCAGGTAGGTTGGTTCGGTTCGGAATGTGATTAGGGAGTTCGTGGTAGAGTTAGGCTTGAGTTGGCGAAATTGAAATTTGGGCGAATTTCGATCGGCAGTGGAAAATTGGATATCGGGGTTGGAATGGAATTCCGGAAGTTGAAATAGATTTGTGGTGTCATATTTGACTTGTGTGCAAAATTTGAGGATGTTCGGACAAGGTTTAATTGGTTTCGGCGTCGTTTGTGAAATTTAGAAGTTTTAAGTTCTTAGGCTTGAATCCGAGCTTGATTTGATGTTTTGGTGTTATTTTGAGTGATTCGTAGGTTTGGCTAAGTTTGAATGATGTTATGGGATGCATTGGTATGGTCAACGGATAAGCTCAGCTGTTTGAAAACAATTGCTGGTATTGTTGATGTTGGTTTTTGAAGTTGGGAGTGCGGACCGCGCCGGAATTTTGCGGTCAGCGGCGAGACTTCGCGGGGGCGACAGTATTCCGCGGTCAGCGGTGGAGGCTGGTGCGAACAGTGAAGGACTCTGTCGCGGCCGCAGGAGTTAGAGGCTTTCGTGGTCGTAGTGAGAATTCCGCGGACCGCAGAGCGGCGATGGAATTTGGCGGTCAGCGAAATAGGGATCTAAGGGATGCTCTATAAATACAAGATTTGGGGTTTTATTTCCTATTTTGACCTAGAGAGCTCGGGTTTTGGCAATTTTTCGAAGGTTTTTCAAGGAATTCATCGAGGTAAGTGATTCTAACATTGAATTCATCATTTGATTAGTGAATTGGGGTGAAAATTGGGGAAAATTGTAGAAACTTCATAAAGTGGATTTTTGGGAGCTGAATGTCGATTCGAAGTCAGATTTTGATAAATTCGGTATGGTTGGACTCGTGAGTGAATGAGTTCCTTAGTTTTGTAACTTTTATTGGATTTCGAGACGTTGTCCCGGGGGCCGGGTTTGACCAATTTCAGGATTTGTGGTCTAGATTGATAATTTTCATATGGGATTCATTCCTTAAGCATGTATTGATGATAATATACTGATTTGGATAGGTTCTGAGCATTTGGAGGTCAAATCGAGGGGCAAGAGTATCGCGGGCTAGAGTTTTGTCCGGTTTAAGTTAAGTAACGATTGTAAATCAAGTCCTGAGGGTATGAATCACCGGATTTCGTACTATTTAACTATATTGGGGTGACGGGCGTGTGGGCGTGCACCGTTAGGGATTGTGACTTGGTCCGTCCCGTAGCAACTATAGAGTTGCATATTTTGATTAAAGTCATATATTAGCTATGTGTTTTAGAAAGAATTCTTATAACTTGGACTGAATGACATATTTTGGCCTTGTGCCAGTACTGTTTGGACCCCCAGGGTATCTCTTACTATCCTCACACTGCTTTGATTTGAAATCTACACTCAGTCATGATTTTAACTGTTACTGTTTAATTCAGTTTCATTACTATACTTTGATGCATATAAAAGTTGTTTTAGGCTGAGTTCCCTGTTTTTACTTAAATGCCCGAGTGGCTTGTGAGGTTTATGACTGAGTGAGGTCGAGGGCCTGATTTGTGAGGATATGATATGGGATCGGGCGGCACGCCGCAATATGTTTATTATAGGTCGAGGGCCTAAGTGATTTGATGCCATGATTTGGCTTGATATAGTGCTTGGACTGAAAGAGCCCCTCCGGAGTCTGTACACACCCCCAGTGAGCGCAGGTACCTACTGAGTGCGAGTGCGAGTGCGAGTGCAGAGCGACGAGTGATTAGGAGGCATGAGTGATGGTGAGGTATGCCCAAGGGGCTGATATGAGTGATTGTGAGGTATGCCCGAGGGGCTGTTCATGAGTGACTGTGAGGCTTGCCCGAGAGGCTGTTTATGAGTGATATTTTTGCCCGAGGGGCTTGTTTATGACTTTATTTTTTTCACTCAATTTTTGTATCAATCCTCTATTGAAACTGTTGAAATTATTTTTACATGTTCTCTATCGAAACTGGAGTTTTACAAGATTATTTGACCTGAACACTGATTTGACATTATGATGTTTCACTGAGACTTTATACTATGAACTTTATGCGATTTTACTGCTCGTCACTGCCACTCAGTCTTTATTTATGGTTGTTACTTACTGGGTTAGCGTACTCACGTTACTCCTTACACCTTGTGTGCAGATCCAGGTATTACTGGACGTTTGAGTGAGTGTTGATTCATCCACATCGGATCTTTGGAGTTGGCAAGGTAGCTACCTTCTCCTTCTTATCTTCCTACAGTTATTTTTGTTAGACACTCCAAATTGTGTTAGTCCTAGCGTTATCAGACTTGTATCGTAGATGCTCGTGGCTAGTGTCACCTGATGTCGGGCTGTATTTTCTGCATATTTTTCCTTTGTTTTGGGTTTCTTCTGAAAGGATTATGATTAAATGGTTTGAAAGATAGATTTTTGAAATGAAATATTGTTTGTTTTAGGTAATGAATCGGCTAGACTAGTTCCACGATAGACGCCATCACGACTTGGTAGTTTGGGTCGTGACAAGTTGGTATCATAGATTAGGTTACATAGGTCTCACAAGTCATGAGCAGATTTAGTAGAGTCTTGCGGATCGGTACAGAGACGTATGTACTTATCTTCGAGAAGCTGCAAAACCCTTAGAAAAAGTATCACATTTTTGAATTCTTGTCATGCGAATCCATTACTTCTGGTGACTAAACTTCTATTGTTTAATTCTCTCACAGATGGTGAGGACACATGCTACCGGACAGGGTGACCAACCACCAGTTGGGCCCGTGAGGGACCGAGGTCGTGCTCGAGGTCGGGGTAGGTCTAGGGGTACAGCCTACACAACAGTCGGGGCAGTACATGTGGACCCTCCTATTATTCCAGATCAGGTCCCAGTCATAGATGCTCCAGCGGCACCAGCTCAGGCACCTCTTGTGCCCATTGTGATTTCTGGCCTTCAGGAGTCCTTGGCCCAGTTTCTATCAGTATGCACCGGCCTGGCTCATGCGGTCTCAGTTACTACGGACACAGTTACTTCTCAGGACGGGGGAGGCACTCAGACTCCTGCCACTCGCACACCGGAGCAGGTTGTTCAGGGACTTCAGACACCGGGGGCACCTCTAGCCCAACCGGTTGCCCCTGCTCAAGATTATGTGGTTCCAGTCATGCCTGATGATGAGCAGCGTAGGTTGTAGAGATTTGGTAGACTTCAGCCTCCGACCTTCAGTGGTGCAGAGGGCGAGGATGCCCAGAGTTTCTTGGATAAGTGTCAGAGGATTCTCCGCACAACGTGTATTTTGGAGATCAGTGGGGTCTCGTTCACTACCTTCTAGTTCTCGGGAGCTGCCTTTACTTGGTGGGAGGCTTATGAGAGGCGTAGGCATGTTGGTGCAGCTCATCTTACCTGGAAGCAGTTCTCCACTCTCTTTCTAGAGAAGTATGTGCCACAGTCCTGCAGGGAGGAGCTGCGTAGGCAGTTCGAGCAGTTGTGTCAGGATGATATTACTGTGACGCAGTATGAGATGAGATATTTGGAGCTAGCCCGACATACTATTTGGTTGGTTCCTACGGACAGGGAGAGAGTCAGGTGGTTCGTGGACGGCCTCTCATATCAGCTTCGAATTCTTATGACTAGAGAGGGTGTCTGGTGCTACTTTTGAGGAGGTGGTTGACATCGCCCGAGAGATTGATTCAGTTCGTCGCCAGAAGCGAGTTGAGAGGGAGGCCAAGAGGCCTGGGGGATCTGGTAGTTTTGGTGGTGTTCCTTCAGGAGGGCAGTTTCAGCACGGTAGAGGTCGTACATTCAAGCATGCTCAGCTAGCCCGTCCAGGTCACCGTGATGGATCATCTGGCCATGGTCCTCACAACTCTTATCAGGGCCACCCATCATTTAGTGCCCTCCCAGCACAGAGTTCATCCTGTGATCCATCAACTCAGGGCTCCTTGTCGCGCCCCTTCTTTCCTCGCGGAGATCAGGTTTATGACATTCGGTTGGGACAACTCTTTCCTTTTGGGAAAGGGGTTTGTGTTTTTGAGAGTCACCCCCTAACGATTTTAAAGGTGCGTTAGGACACAAAAGAGGTTCATTTACGACTACGTTGTTAACCAGAGATAGGGTAAGGGCTTGAAATTATCCTAAGGGGAAGGTGTTAGGCACCCCTCAAGATCCACAAGTGTGGTTCCTGACCAAACAACTTTTGTGAATTTGTACAGCTTATCAAACAAACAAATAAAGGCTCAAATAAGAGGGGATTTAAGTCTTAAGCATGCAGATGTTTGAAAAAATAGTAAAGAAGGTTAGATTTTGAAAGGATTACGATCTAAGCATATAATGGGTATCCTAGGTTTATAACAATATGGATCACATCAGTACAATACCCGGTAATTACTCCTCAAAGAGGGGCTACACGTGGTATTAGCGCACGGGTCATCATATTCATATTCTACCCTTTCCCACCCTGTGAAAGTAACTAATCGAGTGTTGGTCTCGACCTCTATTGCATGTTGTTACCCGTCCTTTCCTATTAGTCCCGGAGGAATTTAGGACTTCTATTCTATAAGGGATGTTCTAGGCAGACCGTCAGGTTTGAAGGAAAAATACTAAGGTGACAGATAAGAACATGTAGGACTGCAATTAGTGGGAAACACAGAAAAACAGAGAAAAAGCACAAGTATACCTCCACAAGTAATGCAAATAGGCAGCACTGCCCATACACAGTTAAGGTCTTTTGATTCAGATCCTAAAACATGGTATCTAAATGATAATAACAAAGACAGATTTATTGTATAACTCAGAGAGGAAGTCTTAATCAGTTTTACTTACTGATTTTATCCTGTTGATAATTAAGCAGCATACATAAATAGACATATTTCCAGTTTTGACAACTTTAATTAGCTAAGGCTTGCCTAGGCGTAGGATAATGCTCAGTAATTACCCAGATTATTAAGGAAATTGTTTGAGTTGTTTTGCCTAAACATGTTGTACTTAGGTATTGCATCAAATGCAGAATTATCACTAGTTGTTTAGAGACATGGTAAAACAGTTTTAGGTCCTTTTTCATGCATTGGTAATTAGGCGGAGAATGAGTCCTAAAACATGATATCTGATGCACAGATAAGGATGCAGAATGATGCATATACAAAATCCTAAGCAGGATTTCTAAATTCACAATAATTACAACATTAAGCATGATTTCAGAAGATGCAAGAGTGGTAGTTTATTTTAGTGTTGTTTACCCTAAACAGGATCTCTAAGTGTACATGACAACATAGAGCATGATTGCAAAGTACCGGTTATTAACACATTTTAACACAAGATTCTCTAAGTGATATGATATTGAGATGGACATGCTTAAAACAGTAAGTATAAGTCCTAGGGAACATGATCTCTAATGCATGAAATGAGTCCTAAGCATGGTCTCTATTGCGCAAATAGGAATATAAACCTAATAACATGTTTTCTACCCTTTTAATAGCTAAAGCATACACAGTCACCCATTCCCTTTCCACTATCCATCCCCAGAGTAGTTTACAAGTAGTTATTACATGCCATTTGCATAAATTACATAATTGAAATAAGAAAAAGAAGGAGTTATGCTATAGGGAGCCTACTGATAGGCCCAAAATCCCCACAATGCCTCAAATGCGATTAGTTCATAGCCTTTGATATAATCCAGGTACGTTAGAGTTCCCTAAGGATCTCAAAGGATCTCGGGCAGTGCTCGCACCCAGATTTCATAGCCAAGATAGAGTAAGTGCACTATGGAAGGCCAGCTCTTGTGTGTCAAAGTTCAGAGGGAGCTCAAGGTTCCCAAGGCAATGCTCACACAAGAGGGGCAGAACCTAATGTCTAAGAGTATAGTAGAAGTGCTCATAGTTTTGAAAAGATCAGGTGGGAAAACAACTTTTGAAAATAACTTGTTTGAAATAAGTTTTGAAGAACAATAGAAGAGTATTACTTGGTGAAAACAGTTTGGAAAGGGAAGAGGGTAAGACAATCAGGGTCTCATGATTAGAACAGTACACATAGAGCAAGAAATAAGAACCAAATCAGTTTAACACTCACAAGCAGGTACTGAGGGGTAGGGGACAAGTATGAAGCATATAGGGAGAACATACAATAAGCAGGGTCACATACAGGTTCAGAGAAAAGGTTCTGGTACAACATGTGTTCAAGATTACATAAGACTAAGTAACATATAATGCATATTATGGTGTACCAGGAATCGAAGAAGACAGAGGGGAAGCAGAATCATGTTGGAATATGCAAAGGGGGTAGTAAACATGATGAGGCTATAGAGGGAAGTATTAAGCACTAAAGCAGCGAAGTTTACATACTAATTGCAAGTTGAGCAACAAAACCATAAGTAAAAGCATATCATAAATAAGATGAATTGAAATACCAAAAGAAACATATTGTTTTGAATCTTTAAACTAAATTGAGGACATACCAGTTAGGTGATGACAAACACAGAATAAATAATAGGCAAGTAGAATAATCAGTCTTGGCTTACTGCCGACTGATAATAGCAGGTCATCAGTAGGAGAACACTAGAGAGTATGTATGTGTGTAAAAGAGAGAGTTGAACAATGTTTTTGTTCGTGTCCTTGGAAAATAAGAGGCCTGGGTCTATATAGCTTTGAAAACAGTAGTAAATAAGGTAAGAAGTACTAATTTCACATAGTTATAGGAAAAATACCCAATCAGAATCAATCAAGACCCGAACTCCCTTTAATTAGGGATTCATAGTTCAAACATGTACAAATTGTATCAAGCAAGGAAAAGAATCAATTATAAGACAGATTTTACCATAATAGGAGTAGTAAAAGCATGTGGCATGTAATAAAGACTAAGTACATAATACATAATTAAGGAAAGTACATGTTAAATAACTGACAAGCATATTCATGCACATAAATAAGGTAGATCATAACTTTGATTCTGGAAATTAGTCACAAGAATCACGAATGAGATTGGAAATCACAACGAATCAATACTAATTGAGGAAGGTATCACACAAATAAGGAAACAATTCGAAATCAGTACAGAATTACAAGGGACATATACAAAATTATAGATTCAAAGAAAATGTCACAGCTTTACGAAGAGATGCACAGAATCAATAGAGTATTAGGTAAACAATAGCTAATCGAATAATTAGAATTACTAAGCAACAAATAGCACAAAAATCAGAGAAACCCTAAGTAAGAAATCATAGAAACAGTAGGAGGTTGAAAACCCTAACAACAAAAATTAAAGCGAGAAGCATAGAACACAGAGAAAATCCAGAAGAACATGCAGATTAGAAAATATAGCAAATAAGATAAACTCAAACCCTAAAATTGGGTTTCACCGGAATAATTAAGGCAAAAGAGGAGACTCAAGCAAAGAGTTTAAAATCATACTAGGAATCATATATTAGTACTAAAAATCAGAAGATAAAGCGTTTTCAAAAGGGGTTAAGAAACCCTAGTTCTTAAAAATGAAGATTCGTTTGAAAAACAAAGGGGTTTTAAAGAGAGAACAGGTGAAAACCTTAGAATAGACATAGATCTGTCACAGATCTAGGAAGATAGGAAGATCTTAAAGCTAGGGTTTCTAGAGAAAAACCCAAAAGAGAAGAAAGCTTAAAATATCATCGGCGTTTGGCCGGAAAATGCAAAAATCTTACTCGAACGGCCATAGGAGGCCGGAAAACATGGCATGAGATTGTAGAGGTGAGTGAACCGCCTCTGGTTCAATTGAAGGCCTCAAAACAGGTGACACACGTGCGAAGGGGGAGCCATAAGGCTAGCAGGTGGCGAGACCACCATGGATTTCGGTAGGGAGACAGCCGGAGAATGAAGGTCATTAGGTTTAGCAGGTGAAGTGTTTAAAGAGAGATGAGAGAGTTGAAACGGCTAAGAGTGAAGGGGGGAATGAGGGTTTGGGGTAGGTCGTTTAGGATTAATATGGTAAGGTGAGATCTGGGCCGTTGATTTGAATTAATCAACGGCTCGGATCAAAGGGGGATTGGGCCGGGTATATTTGTGAGGATTGGGTTAGGTAGTTGGGCTAGTTCATTGGGTTAGGGGTCAGGTTTGATTTAGGCTAGATTTTAAATAGGAAGGAGCTAATTATTAAATACCCAATTAAATAGATAAAGAATTTATAAAAATAGCTAATAATTACATAAAAAATGAAAATAAGGCTACATAGGTGAAATTAAGGTAATTAGCTAATATTAAAATATAAAACGACTAACTATTGAATTGAAATGGTATAAAATGCACAATTAGGCTATAATTGCAAAATTATTGTAATTATAGCCAAATAATGCCAAATTGGCTAATTTGTGAAATAATTAAAATCTTAATAGGCTTAAAATGATATATTGAGCTGGGAAATATTTTGAAAAATTATTTATAATATAATTTATGAATAATTATCTAATTTAAATACTGAATAAATTGGGAAAGAAATTAAATAAAATATGAAAAATTATGGAAAAATACCAGTTATTATAAAAAGTGATTTGAAGGCACACGTACAAATTTTAAAATAGTTTGAGAAAAAAATGGGTATCAACACTCCTTCATGCCAGGTTGTTCTGCTAGTTATCCCGGTGCTATGGGTTCCCTTCAGTCCTAATCACCTGACCCAGGGAGTTGTTTTGAGTGTGGGGATTTTTGGCATATGTGGAGGAAGTGCCCTCGTTGTCAGGGGGGTTCATCCCAGCAGAGGAGTTAGCCCTCGACTTCAGCACCAGTTACTTCACCACCCGCCCAGCCAGCTAGGGGTGGGGGTCAGGCAGCTAGGTGTCGCCCTAGAGGGGGAGGTCGATCCGGTGGTGGTCAGGCCCATTTTTATGCACTTCCAGCCAGACCAGATGCTATGACTTCAGATGCCATTATTACAGGTATTGTTTCAGTCTGTCACCGAGATGGCTCATTTTTATTTGATCCCGGTTCCACATATTCATATATTTCATCATATTTTGCCTATTTTCTGGATATACCCCGTGAGTCTTTAGTTACATTTGTTCATGTGTCTACTCCTGTGGGCGATACTATTGTTGTGGACCGTGTGTATTGGTCATGTGTGGTATTTATTGGGGGTATGGAGACTTGAGTGGATTTGTTATTGCTCAGTATGGTTGACTTCGGTGTGATATTGGGCATGGATTGGTTATCTCCATGTCATGTTGTCCTTGATTGTCACGCTAAGATCGTGGCCTTAGCGATGCCTGGATTTTTTAGGGTTGAGTGGAGTGGCTCCATATATTATGTGCTTAGTAGAGTGATTTCATACCTGAACGCTCAGCGCATAGTTGAGAATGGATGCCTACATTATTTGGCGTTTGTGAGGGATGTCAGTGTAGAGACTCCCGCTATTGATTATGTTCTTGTGGTCCATGATTTTTCGGATGTGTTTCCTGCAGACCTGCCGGATATGCCGCCTGACAGTGACATTGGTTTTGGTATTGATTTGGTGCCAGGCACTCAGCCTATTTCTATTCCACTGTATCGTATGGCACCGGCAAAGTTGAAGAAACTGAAAGAGCAGCTTCATGAACTCCTAGATAAGGGGTTTATTCGGCCTAGTGTGTCACCTTGGGGTGCACCAGTTCTATTTGTGAAGAAGAAGGATGGGTCCATGATAATATGTATTGACTACAGGCAGTTGAACAAGGTCACAGTCAAGAATAAGTATCCTCTGCCTCGTATTGATGTTTTATTTGACCAACTTCAGGGAGCAAGGGTGTTCTCTAAGATTGACTTGAGGTCTGCGTATCACCAGCTGAAGATTCAGGATTCAGATATTCCTAAGACAGCTTTCAGGACCCGTTATGGTCATTATGAGTTCTTGGTGATGTCTATTGGGCTGACCAATGCCCCAGTAGCATTCATGCATTTGATGAACAATGTATTCCAGCCATATTTGGACTCCTTCATTATTGTGTTCATTGATGACATCCTGGTGTACTCTTGTAGGCAGGAGGAGCATGCTCAACATTTGAGGGTTGTGTTACAAAGATTGAGAGAGGAGAAGCTTTATGCAAAGTTCTCCAAGTGTGGGTTTTGGCTTGGCTCGGTAGCATTCTTGGGACACGTGGTGTCCAGTGAGGGTATTCAGGTGGATCCGAAGAAGATATAGGTGGTGCAGAGTCGGCCTAGACCGTCCTCAGCTACGGAGATTAGGATCTTTCCTGGTTGGCGGGATATTACTGTCGCTTTGTGGAGGGATTTTCATCGATTGCATCTCCCTTGACCAAATTAACCCAGAAGGGTGCTCCATTCAGGTGGTCGGACTAGTGTGTGGAGAGCTTTCAGAAGCTCAAGACGGCTTGGACCACAGCTCCAGTGTTAGTTCTGCCATTAGCTTCAGGTTCTTATATCGTGTATTGTGATGCCTCGAGGACAGGCATTGGTTGTGTTTTGATGCAGGAGGGTAGGGTGATTGCCTACGCCTCGTTCCAGTTGAAGACCCATGAGAAGAATTATCCGGAGCATGATCTTGAGTTAACAGCAATTGTTCACGCCTTAAAGATTTGGCGCCATTATTTGTATGGGGTCCATTGTGAGATTTATACTGATCACCGGAGTCTGCAGCATCTGTTTAAGCAGAAGGATCTTAATTTGCGTCAGCGGATATGGTTGGAGCTCCTCAAGGACTATGATATCACTATTTTATACCATCCGGGAAAGGCCAATGTGGTGGTCAATGCCTTGAGTCGTCGGGCAGAGAGTTTGGAGAGTTTGGAGAGTTTAGCATATCTCCCAGCAGTAAAGAGACCTTTAGCATTGGATGTCCGGGCCTTAGCGGGCTAGCCTGTGAGATTGGATACTTCGGAGCCTAGTCGGGTATTGGTCTGCGTAGCCTTTAGGTCTTCTCTTTATGACCGTATTAGGGAGCGCCAGTCATCACCCCACACTTGCTCGTTCTTCAGGACAAGGTCCGGCGAGGTGATGCTATGGATGTGACCGTTGGTGATGACGGTGTGATGATGATGCATGGCCGGATATGTGTGCCTAATGTAGATGTGCTTCGGGAGTTGATTCTTGAGGAGGCCCACAGCTCGCGGTATTCCATCCATCCGGGTGTCGCGAAGATGTACCAGGATTTGAGACAGCACTACTGGTGGAGGCGGATGAAGAAGGATATCGTTGGATTTGTAGCTTGGTGTCTCAACTGTCAGCAGGTTAAGTATGAGCATCAGAGACCGGGTAGCTTGCTTCAGAGATTAGATATTCTGAGTGGAAGTGGGAGCAGATCACCATGGACTTTGTAGTTGGGCTCCCACGGACTCCGAGGAAGTTCAATGCTATACGGGTTATTGTGGATCGGCTGACCAAGTCTATGCACTTCATTCATGTTGGTACTACTTACACTTCAGAGCGGTTGGCTGAGATATATATTCGAGAGATTGTTCGTCTACATGGCGTCCCCATTTCCATCATTTCTGATAGAGGTACTCAGTTCACATTGTAGTTTTGGAGGGTCGTGTAGCGGGAGTTGGGTACTCAGGTTGAGTTGAGCACTGCTGTTCACCCTCAGAGAACGGGCAGTCTGAGCGCACTATTCAAATACTGGAGGACATGTTGCACGCTTTTGTCATCGACTTTGGGGTTTCATGGGACCATTTTCTACCACTCGCAGAGTTTGCATATAATAATAGTTATCACTCGAGTATTCAGATGGCTTCGTACGAGGATTTATATAGGAGGAGGTGTAGATCTTCGGTGGGATGGTTTGAGCCGGGTGAGGCTAGAATCTTGGGTACAAATTTTGTACAAGATGCCTTAGATAAGGTAAAAATGATTCGGGAGCGGCTCCGCGTGACGCAGTCTAGGCAGAAAAGCTATGCGGACAGGAAGGTCTGTGATGTATCCTTCATAGTTGGAGAAAAGGTGTTGCTGAAGTTTTCACCTATTAAAGGTGTTATGAGGTTTGGGAAGAGGGGCAAGTTGATCCCCCGGTTCATTGGGCCTTTTGAGGTACTTCGGAGGATTGGGGAGGTGGCCTATGAGCTTGCTTTTCCACCCAGCTTGTCGAGTGTGCATCTGGTGTTTCATGTTTCATACTTCGGAAGTATGTTGGGGACCCGTCGCATGATTTTGACTTCAGCACGGTTCAGTTGGTGGGTAATAGGACTTATGATGTGGAGTCAGTGGCTATTTTGGATCGGCAAATTCGGAAGTTGAGGTCTAAGGATAGAGCTTTAGTGAGAGTGCAGTGGAGGGGCCAGCCTGTGGAGGAGGCCACCTCGGAGACCGAGGGGGAGATGCGGAGCAGATATCCACGCCTACTTGAGACTCCAAGTATGCTTCTATACTCGTTCGAGGACGAATGTTTGTTTAAGAAGGGGAGGATGTAACGACCCGGCCGGTCGTTCCGAGAGTTTTAGCTCGTTTTCCCCATTTCTGTTTCTTTAGGTGTTGTTCAGATGTAATGCATGGTATCAAGTAGGTTGGTTCGGAATATGATTAGGGAGTTCCTGGTAGAGTTAGGTTTGAATTGGCGAAATTGGAATTTGGCGAATTCCGATCGGTAGTGGAAAATTAGATATCGGGGTCGGAATGGAATTCCAAAAGTTGGAATAGATTAGTGAATGTTTGATTGGTTTCGGTGTCGTTTGTGGAATTTAGGAGTTTTGAGTTCTTAGGCTTGAATCCGAGTTTGATTTGATGTTTTGGTGTTATTTTGAGTGATTCGTAGGTTTCGCTAAGTTTGAATGATGTTATGGGATGCGTTGGTATGGTTGGTTGAGGTCCCAAAGGCCTCGGGTGTGTTTCGGATGATCAACGAATAAGTTCAGCTGTTGAAAATTAGTCGTTGGTGTTGCTGATGTTGGTCCCTGAAGTTGGGAGTGCGGACTGAGCCGGAATTTTGCAGCCAGCAGAGGGACTTCGCAGGGATGGCAGTATTCCGCGGTCAGCGATGGAGGCTGCGCGGACAGCGGAGGACTCTTTCACGACTGCATGAGTTGGAGGCTTTTGCGGCCGCGATTGGAATTCTGTGGACCGCGGAGCATCGAGCGCGGCAACGGTGGTATTTGGCGGTCAGCGAAATTGGGATCCGAGGGATGCTCTATAAATACAAGATTCAGAGTTTTATTTCATATTTTGACCTACAGAGCTTGGGTTTTGGCAATTTTTTGAAGGTTTTTCAACAAATTCATCGGAGTAAGTGATTCTAACTCGGATTTGGCTAAAATACATGAATATATCATTGAATTCATTATTTGATTAGTGAATTGGGGTGAAAATTGGGGAAAATTGTAGAAACTTCATAAAGTGAATTTTTGGGAGTTGAATGTCGATTCGAAGTCAGATTTTGATAAATTCGGTATGGTTGGACTCGTGAGTGAATGGGTTCCTTAGTTTTGTAACTTTTATCGGATTTCAAGACGTGATCCCGGGAGCCGGGTTTGACCAATTTCAGGATTTGTGGTCTAGATTGATAATTTTCATATGGGATTCATTCCTTAAGTGTGTATTGATGATGATATTCTAATTTGGATAGGTTCGGAGCAATTCGAGGTCGAATCGAGAGGCAAGAGCATCCCGGGATAGAGTTTTGTCCGGTTTGAGGTAAGTAACAATTGTAAATCTAGTCCTGAGGGTATGAAACCCCGAATTTCGCATTATTTCACTATATTGGGGTGACACACATGCTAGGTGACGGGCGTATGGGCGTGCACCGTTAGGGATTGTGACTTGGTCCGTCCCGTAGCAATTGTAGAGTTGCATATTTTGATTAAAGTCGTATATTAACTATGTGCTTTAGATAGAATTCTTATAACTTGGACTGAATGCCATGTTTGGGCCTTGTGCTGGTACTGTTTGGACCCCCAAGGCTATCTATTACTATCCTCACACTGCTTTGATTTGAAATCCACATTCAGTCATGATTTTACCTGTTATTGTTTAATTCAGTTTCATTACACTAATTTGATGCATATAAAATTTGTTTGAGCTTGAGTTCCCTATTTTTACTGAAATGCCCGAGTGACTTGTGAGGTTCATGACTGAATAAGGCTGAGGGCCTGATTTGTGAGGATATGAGATGGGATCGGGCTGCACGCCGCAACATGTTTATTATAGGCCGAGGGCTTGAGTGATTTGATGTCATGATTTTGCTTGATATAGCGCTTGGGCTGAAGGATCCCCTCCGGAGTCTGTACACACCCCAGTGAGCGCAGGTACCTACTGAGTGTGAGTGCAAGTGTCGAGTGACGAGTGACTGGGAGGCATGAGTGATGGTGAGGTATGCCCGAGGGGCTGATATGAGTGATTGTGAGGTATGCCCGAGGGGTTGTTCATGAGTGACTATGAGGCTTGCCGGAGAGGCTGTTTATGAGTGATATTTTGCCCGAGGGGCTTGTTTATGACTTCATTGTTTTCACTTAATTTTTGTATTAAGCTTCTATTGAAACTGTTGAAAATATTTTTACATGTTTTCTATCGAAACTGGAGTTTTACGAGATTATTTGACCTGAACATTGATTTGACATTATGATGTTTCACTGAGACTTTATATTATGAACTTTATGTGATTTTATTGCTCGTCACTGCCACTCAGTCTTTATTTATGGTTGTTATTTACTGGGTTGGCGTACTCACGTTACTCCCTGCACCTTGTGTGCAGATCCAGGTGTTATTAGACGTTCGAGTGAGGGTTGATTCATCTACCTTGGATCTTTGGGGTTGGCAAGGTAGCTGCTTGGCGATCGCAGCCTTGCCCTTCTCCTTCCTATCTTCCTACAGTTATTTTTGTTAGACAATGCAGACTGTATTATTCTTAGCGTTATCATACTTGTATCGTAGATGCTCATGGCTAGTGACACCCGATGTCGGGCTGTATTTTCCGCATATTTTTCCTTTGTTTTGGGTTTCTTCTGAAAGGTTTATGATTAAATGATTTGAAAGATAGATTTTTGAAATGAAATATTGTTTGTTTTAGGTAATGAGTCGGCTAGCCTAGTTCCACGATAGGCGCCATCACGACTTGGTAGTTTGGGTCGTGACGCAGGTGCAATTCTAAGTGATTGTAGACCAATTCTGATGGGTTTGTGTTGCTAGTTTCTGGTGCATCTGTTGTGTTTCGCGATTGCTGGTGGAGCTACGCTATCGCGTAGAAGGTTTTTGGGCAGCTGGCTGATTGTTTATCATTTTCGCGGAGAAGATGCCTCTACTCCTAGAATTGACAAGCTTCTAGGGATAATCCAAGGATATGAGAACCTTCTTCCAGTAAAGAACCTGGTCCTCAATCCTCTTAGGTCCCCTAGTTTAACCCTTAGTCAATTTCTTGTCCTGCACCCCCCTCTATGACCGGTGTCTGGATGTTTTTTTTGTTTGTGTTTTTAAGTTGTTGGTAGTTTGACGGGTTTTGTTTGACCGTCTCTTCATTTGGGCCCTTATGGTCCTAATGTGGTACATGTCTTAACAAATGACAATCAATAAATTTCCTAACTTTTGGCTAATTTATGTGTCTGGGCTGACCTTTTACTTGATTACTCATGTAGGCTCCTGATGATATGTACGTGTTATTGTAGCCCCAGAGGTCATGAGTTTTACATTACTACATTGTCTCATTGACCTCACTACTTATTATTTTTTTGATGATGCCAAAAGGGAGAAGTTAGGTATGTGTTTAATCTATAAACCTGGTTCCTGAATGTCACTTGGACTAGTACAATAATATTATCTTGAGTTGTCTATTTGCAAGTTCTATAATGAATTATGCCTAGCGATCTACAAGGTTGAGATGAATAAAAGGTGAGTCCCTTACACTTTTGCAAACATGGACAAATTGAAGAAGAGTGCAGTGAATGAAACTGGTTCTTGTGCTGAAAACTGATGAAAATGGAGCAAGTCGTTAAACTGATTTGCACATGGGTTTATCATCATCAAAAATGGGGAATTTGTTGAGTTGAGCATATATTATGTTTGATGATTCTGTAACTTTAATTGAGAACCAGATTTCATATTCCACTATCATGTGCTGCTAATTGTTGTGCAGATAAGAAAGATAAAAGTCAAGTGAACCAGGTTTGTAGCAAGCCAACGGAAGAAAGTGTCACGACCCAAGATTCCCTTTGTATAATGTTGTGATGGAATATAATCTCTAAGACTAGGTAAGCCTAATAACATGCTGAAACTTTAAATAAAACTTAAAGTTTCAAAACTCCAACAATACCATAAATAGAAACTATAAACTCAATGCATACAACTCCCCAAAACCTGGTGAGATATATAAGTCACAACTCTAGATACAGTGCTGAACAATTATACACCACTATCTATAAAACTGTAAAGAAATAAGGAATAACAGGATAGAAAGGGACTACGAGGCCTGCGGACATAGACAGATGTACCTTGAAGTCTCCAAAAGTTAGCTCAGCACGCTAGTATCGAGACTGATAAGATGTACCTGGATCTGCACAAAACATGTGCAGAAGCGTAGCATGAGTACACAACAACGATACCCAGTAAGTACCAAGTGTAACCCTCGGTAGAGTAGTGATGAGGTCAGGTCAATGTCGCGCCCTTTTTTCTCGCGAAATCAGGTTTCGACATGTGAAAACTCTTTTAAGGAGGTATTAAAAGAGGAGATTCGCCACCTAACGATTTTTAAGGTGCGCTAGGGCACCTATTTGGAAATGAATCTGGTTTAACTAGTCTACATCACCAAAGATCGGGTAAGGGCTCAAGTTACCTCAAGGAGAAGGTGTTAGGCACTCCTTGAGGTCCACAACTGTGGGTCCCGGCCGAACTTAAATTATATGGATTAGTCTATGTGATTAAGTAAGCAAAGAGAGTATAAATCTAAGAATTTTTATTACAAAGAGATCTTGAATAAAAAGGTACAACTATTTTTTATTCTAATAGAAAAGAAAGAAAGGGGGGTCCTAAGTTTTTTAGCCTAAAGGATCACCCCGTGCAACATATATAATATTTCGTAACTCCCTTGAGACAGGGTGTTACTCATATTATTCAGCGAGCACAGACTATTATCTCTTGCTACCCGATTATTATATTAAAGTTGTTACCTAAGAACGTTGTAATTCAATTCTAAATCGTGCCCTACGCATGCGCTACCCGTCCCATACCTATGGTCCAGGAGGTTTTGTACCTCTATTTGGATGGTTCTAGACCTTGTCTAGGCTGCTCAAAAATGCAAAAACTAGGCGACAAACAAAACATCTAAAGACTTCACATTAAAGCAATTAAAGGCTCACATTGACCTCCACACTTAAGCAGCAAATGCACGCAAACACACATGTCAATTAGGAATCTGCTGAATCCAGAATCTTAAACCTATAGACAGGCTTTCTAGGCGATCAAAGTATGCAGGCAATTTCAGATACAGGATATTGCTTGTAGACAGAATTATGCAGGAATTACAAGCTGTTTATTGAAAGTTTTTAGTTACCAATCTTATATGTGGTATGCCTAAGTGATCATGGCAGTTGTGTATAGCAGAATGTGCTAGGAAAAGAGTCACAGAATTATCCATGTTTTCCTAACAGTGACGCTCAGGAAACAGTGTTTGAGTAGGCTATGATTAACCAATTAACGAGCAATTATTTCCTATAGGCAGGATCTCTAACAGTTGACGCTTAGAACTCAATTTTCTATACTTAATCCTATGAACAAGGTTTCTAGTGAAAAATGTGATATAATAGCAAATGAAGTGATCAAAATCCTATAGGCATGATTTCTAATGATTAGCTGAAGTGAATTGAAGGAAAATTCATTGGCATTTGTTCCTATAGGCAGGTTTCTAATGCATTCGAAAGTGGTTATGCAAATTGAAGGAGTGCTCACTTCCTATAGGCATGCTGTCTATAAACATGTAGCAGTGGACATACCATTTGAACTCATGTTCAATGTTAAACAAGTAGTGTGTGTGTGTGTATGATTCTCTAATGTCATGATTTTTACAGTGCATATGTAATCGAACAACACATATAGCAAATACATTACCCAGTCCTATAGGCATGTTTTCTACCCACTTTGCATGTAGATATTAAATTCTATCCATTCCCTTTTAACTAACACCCCAATTATTTATACAAAAGGTTATTACATGCCCGATAATGAGTAAAAATACAAATGTTACATAACAATGACAATAGGCCTACATCCGGCCCAAATAAAAATACCCCAACATTGTCTGGGCCTTCACTGACTCTTACACAGCATACCCAGGCCTTCAACAAAGAGCCACATTCAACACGACTCAGGAATCCATAGAGAAGTCCAAGGCCAGTTTACTCAACCATAGCACCAAGTGTTGCACCATTTAAATCAGCCAATTCAGGTATACAACAGATAACAAGACAAAATAAGAGGAATATGAGTAGTTTGAGATTTTAGGGAATGAATAAGGACCAAACCCTAGTGTGTCAAAGTTCACAAGGGCCTCAATTGGACCCGCAGTGCTCACACTAGGGAGGCCAACAATGGAGCCTAGGTAGCCTTGGCTTTCAGCCGGCTAAGAAGTTCAGAATAGCATAAGTAGCAAGTAAAGAGAGGGGACAGTGATGAAGGGACAGAAGTTGAGGGATATACTTATAACCTAAAGTATACATAGCCAAGCGGAGCATACAGAGCAGCTAATCAAGCAGATCATAGGACTTGTTCAGTAGAATTTCAACATTGAGCAAAGTAGCACATGACAAACACATGTTTAAAGTGTTAGGGGGAGGAAAAGGTTTGCAAGGCTTGACAGAAGTTAACACTAATAGGTTGAGACCTAAGAAGTCCAATTTATGCTAAGTATACATCCTAGTACCATAATACATACATGTTAACTCTCATCAGGAGGCAAGATTGCATTGAAATATGATAGGGAGCACACATTAGGACAGGCCAAGTAACCACTGAAGGAACAGGGAATTAAGTGAGCTAAAGACATACTAAGGGGAATATTAATAGGGAAGATAGATCATAGTCGATGAAAAGGTCTTATCACAGATTAAAACACATTAATTATGCAAGACAAACATCACAAAGATTCAGAATAGAGTGGAAAAGTAAACTCATGTCAAATAGCACATGTAGGTATTCTAGCATTGATACATTAGACTAATTACCTAAAGAAGGTCCAGATTATTCTAAGTATAGGTACTGATGTCAGAAACAATCATGCCAATTTGGCAATAGGACAACATTTAGACATGAGAAAAGCAGATTGCAACTACGGGTATCAGGGAGGGGTTAAACATGCTAAAAGACATATTGATAGAGAGCAGGGTCAAAACATGTTAGATAGGCAATCTATCACCACATTAATTCAGAATATGATGGGAAACAGGCTTGTTCCATACAGTGGGTGTACACATTCATGCTTTGAACTCAATTAACTAGTCGACTAAAGAAGTATAAATTATATAAGTAAGGCATATTCGAGTAACAAGCTTGATAGCAAAAGGCAAAAGGAAAAATTAAACACCAAAAGATGCTAACAAGTGTAAGGGTCCCCAAACAGTAATATTTCTTAACACATTGACAAGTCAGAATTTAATAGAACCAGGTTTTGGAGACTTAAAAGATTGAAAAAAGCAAATAGCATTGCACACAAAGCAGCCCAGAAAACATATTGAACTGACGAACTTCAGGAGTGAAAACATATCCAAACCATAGATACCTAGGAATGAAATTACAAAGTATAGTGACTCACCAGTTAAGCGAAGAACAGTAAAGAATAAATTTCCACAGAAAAACCCAGAATCCCTAATGCGTCAAAGTTCTCAGGAGCCTCGATGAACTCAGGGCAATGCTCGCACCAAGAACGGGTTAAGTAACAAGATGTTAATGGCCTTGGATTTCAGCCGGCCAGTACAGAATACCAAGCAACAGAGTAGCAAAGACCCCAATGTTTTAGTGAAGAAATCGATTTTCCAAGTCTGTCCCAGGAGGAAAAATGAGGGGATTTATATAGCAGTCAAAAATTGAACAAACATATAAGGAAACAGAGTAAATTAAACAACAAACAAGGAAAGAAAACATGCAAATCAATTTGAAATCGACTTAAGAGAGAAATCTGGTAAACCTTAGTTTTTTTAGGGAAAGTGTAAATCAGCAGAAAATCAAACAAAATCGAACTCGCACAATATAGAATCGAACGTGTGTAGACGAGATATGCTCCAGATTCAAGAGATAGGAATCATTCGGACAGAATCAAAGAAGTAGTACTTGCCATGTTTAGGCAAGTACTAGGTGATACCATGTAGAATCAACCAATAGCGGAAACACATAGATATGGCAAGTAAATGAGAGGAGAATCCCATTAGAAGAGGGATTGGGAGAGGGTTTTAGAGGGTGGAAACGATTAGGGTTCTTCAGAGAGGGGAAGAGTCTCAGGGCAGCGGTTTAGAGGGAATGGGGATTAGGGTTTTGGGGTTGGGTAAATAAAAGGGTAGGTTAAATGTGGGTCATTGATCTTAGAGATCAACGACCAGGATTTTAAAAAGAGGTTGGGTCGGGTTAGTTAGGTGGGTCGCGATCGGGTCATTTGGTTTTGGGCTGGGATTTATTGGGTTAGGGTATTGCGTTTGTTTGGTCCAAAAATGTAATTTAAAAATTGGGCCAGCTCTTTAAAATGGAAATTAAAAGGAAAATAACTTAATAAAATAGCTAAATAAATATATAAAAATGCTACTTATGCAAATTAATATTTTAAACAATAATAGGAGACTATAAAAAATTTAAAATAGGATTTTGATCCTAAATGAAATGTTAATTGCAATAAGAAATCAAACTATAGGATATTATTGCAAATTTATGCGAATAGCCTAAAAATGCAATTGTAATTATATAAAAATAGAGTGAAAATATTTCAAAATTGTATTAGGGATGCAAATAATAATTTTAAGTGATTAAGTCATCACAAATAGTTTAAAAGAGTAATTACTGAGGTTTTATGTAAATTAATGCAAGGAAAATTAATTTAAAAGCTCTAAAACTATGAAAAATTATAAGAAGTACTTGTGTAATCCTGTAAATAAATAATAATGCAAAAAATGATATTTTGAAAGTATGTATATTATTTAAAAAATATATAAGGGCAAAATTGGGTATCAACAGTCAAGGCCCTACAGGAGATAATAAGAAACAAGACAGAAGATATGATGATATAATGATGACAAAGGAAGTGAAACAATAAAGAATTTAGGGAAAGTTAACAACACGGAATCAAGACAGTTAATACAACATGAAAGGCAAACACGGATTTTACATGGAAACAACAACCAAACAAATACAGCAAATAGAGAAAGATCAACAGGGGGCCCTACTGAGGTACTGCCTCGTAGTCCCAAATCATAAAAGTAACTCACAATCGTTCCTTATATCACTGCGGGAGCCTTTACATTTAGTTTTGACAATCATTTTCCCGAAATAGCATCCAGCTTTTTAACCCACCTTATTACAATGCATGGCGTCTAGTAGTTCCCTTTACTAGCCACGCGTCTCAAGCCCACCTTATCTCACCGCATGCATTTCAACACCCAGACCTTATATCACTGCACGCGTATCAGTATTAACAGTGACATGACAGAAACCTCGTGCAAATAATAACTGTGAGCATGTGATTTTTACTCGCCGTATCGTCCTATAAAAATCCCAATAAATCAATTGATTTTATGAATATTGGTTGATTTTTCAGTAATTAATTGTGAATTATTTGCATTGTTTGCATATCCATAATTCATCTTTCAAAATCATTGAAAATTTTGCATTATGAAGTTATTAGTTATAATTAATTAAATAATAGACAAATGACGAGTATTTAACGTAATGTAGTTTTTAATAACTAATTACTATAAAAATTAATCATTTTATTCGATAAATCATAGATTTAATTAAGAATATATAATTGGTTGTTTTATTCTTAATTAATATGTAAATATATGAAATAAGGTTTGAAATTAATTGCTACATTTTTTGATTAAGTTAGAGTTTAATTTAATTAGAATAATTAATTTAATTAACTAAGAAAACAAAATCGGACCTGGGCCAAGAAAGACCCAGGCCCAACCCCTATTTTCTATGCACTCAGACAGCCCAGCCCAAATCCCTTACCCGGCCTGCCCCAGCTAAACCAAAACGACGCCGTTTTAGGCCAAGTTCAACCCCAGCCATTGATCTATCTTTGATCCAACGGTTGGGAACTGGCCCCCCTTTTAGTATTTAACTGCCCGAACCCCACCCATACCCTCATTCAATCTGAAACCCAACCCCATACCTAAACCCTAGCCGCCCCCATCTCCTTCATCTCTCTCGAACTCTAACCCCAGCCGCCCCAAAATCCCACCGCCGTCCAGCCACCGGACCTTCTCCAATCACCCCCAAACATTCACCCTATGATACTTTCCTCCCCCTTAACCCCATCCCACCATCAGCTTCCCTAAAAACCCACTCGAATTCCTTCGATTCCAGATCTAAGAAACTGTCAGAACCCTAATTTGTGCTAATGGCGAATCCAAGCGGCTCTGTGTCTCAAACTCACATGAGTCGATGGATCTTGACAAGAGCCGTCGATTCATGTGAGTAAGGGTCAC
>MDKJ01257021.1:0-20590 GCA_005239525.1 Nicotiana knightiana
TTGGGCATGGACTGGTTGTCGCCCCATTATGCTATTCTTGATTGTCACGCCAAGACTGTGACGTTGGCTATACCAGGTATTCCACGTGTTGAGTGGAATGGTACCTTATATCATACTCCCAGTAGAGTTATCTCTTTTCTTAAAGCTCAGCGTATGGTTGAGAAGGGGTGTGCCGTGTATTTAGCTTATGTGAGAGATTTTAGTGTTGATACCCTTTCTGTTGATTCAGTTCCAGTGGTACGGGATTATCCCGATGTGTTTCCAGCTAATCTTCTGGACATGCTGCACGATAGAGACATTGATTTTGGAATTGAGTTTTTGTCGGGCACTCATCCCTTTTCCATTCCTGCGTACCGTATGGCTCCTCCTGAGTTGAAGGATCAGTTAGAATAATAGCTTGATAAGGGTTTTAGTGGACCCAGTATTTCACCTTGGGGTGCTCCTATCTTGTTTGTGAAGAAAAAGGATGGTTCTATGCGCATATGTATTGATTATCGCCAGTTGAACAGGGTTATAGTGAAGAACTATTATCCCTTGCCTCGTATTGATGATCTATTTGACCAGCTTCAGGGCGCACAGGTATTTTCTAAGATTGATTTGCTCTCAGGTTACCATCAGTTGAAGATTCGGGAGCTAGATATACTGAAGACTGCTTTCAGGACTCGGTATAGCCATTATGAGTTTCTAGTTATGTCATTCGGGCTGACTAATTCCCCCGCAGCATTTATGAATTTGATGCACAGTGTGTTCTGGCCATATCTCGACTCGTTCGTCATTGTTTTCATTGATTATATTCTTGTTTACTCTTGGAGTCGGAAGATCATGAGAAGCACCTGAGGACAGTGCTTCAGACCCAGAGAGAGAAGAAGTTGTATGAAAAGTTCTCAAAATATGAGTTTTGGTTGAGGTCTGCGGAATTCTTAGGCCACGTGGTATCGAGTGAGGGCATTCGAGTGGATCCAAAGAAGGTAGATGTCGTGCAGAGTTGGACTAGGCCGTCCTCAGTTACAGAGATTCGCAGTTTCCTTGGCTTGGTAGGTTACTACCGTCATTTTGTGGAGGAATTTTCATCGATTGCAGCCCGTATGACTAGATTGATCCAGAAGGGTGCTCCATTTCAGTGGACAGAGGAGTGTGAGGCGAGCTTTTAGAAGCTCAAGAAACTTTTGACTACAGCCTCAATCTTGATATTGCCTACTGGTTCGGGGTCTTATACAGTTTATTGTGATGCCTCGCGAGTCGGCCTTGGATCGTTGTTGCTACAGGACGGTAGGGTGATTGCCTACGCATCCAGACAGATGAAGATACATGAGAAGAATTACCATGTCCATGACCTTGAGTTATCTGCCATTACTCATGCTTTGAAGATCTGGCGTCATTATTTGTACGGTGTGACTTGTGAGATTTATACTGACCAACGGAGTCTGCAGCACATATTCAGGTAGAAGGATCTAAATTTGCGCCAGCATAGATGGTTAGAGTTGCTAAAGTCCAATGTGGTGGCCGACGCCTTGAGTCGCCGGGGGGAGAGTTTGGGGAGTTTGGCATACCTTCATACAGCTCAGAGGCCTCTAGCCTTAGATGTTCAATCCTTAGCCAGTCAGTTCGTGAAATTGGATCTTTCTAAGCCTTGCCGGGTATTATCTTGTGTGGTTGCTCGGTCTTCCCTCCATGATCGTATCAGAGAGCGCCAGTATGATGATCCCCACCTTTTAGTTCTCCAGGATAGAGTCCGGCGAGGCGATGCCAGAGATGTGACTATAGGAGAGGATAGGGTGATAAGGATGCAGGGTCGTATCTGTTTGCCCAATGTGGATAGGCTTCGGGAGTTGATTATTGAGGAGGCCCATAGTCCGCGGTATTCCATCTATCCGGGTACCACGAAGATGTACCAGGATCTGAGACAGCACGATTGGTGGCGAAGAATGAAAAATGATATAGCAGAGTTTGTAGCCAAGTGTCTCAACTATCAGGAGGTCAAATATGAGCATCAGAGACCGGGAGGGTTACTTCAGCAGATTGAGCTTCCAGAGTGGAAGTGGGAGCGGATCACCATGGACTTTGCGGTTGGACTTCCTCCGACTTTGAGGAAGCATGATGCTATCTGGGTGATTGTGGATCGGTTGACCAAATCAGCCCATTTCATTCCGGTACTAACTAATTATTCATCGAAGCGATTGGCGGAGATTTATATTCGGAAGATCGTTCGTCTGCGTGGTATTCCAGTTTCTATTTCAGACAGAGCTACTCAGTTCACTTCACGGTTCTGGAGAGCTGTTCAACAGGAGTTAGGTACCAGGGTGGAGTTGAGCACAACATTTCACCCCTAGACGGACGGACAGTCTGAGCGCACTATTCAGATTCTTGAGGATATGCTCCGTGCGTGTGTGATTGAGTTTGGAGGGTCTTGAGATCAGTTCTTGCAATTGGTGAAGTTTTCTTACAACAACTATTATCAATCCAACATTCAGATGGCGCCATGTGAGGCTTTATATGGTAGGAGGTGCAGATCTCCAGTGCAGAGCGGGTTCTGCTTCGGGTTTCGCCTATGAAGGGCATTATGAGATTTGGGAAGAAACGGAAGCTGAGTCCGAGGTTTATTGGCCCTTTTGAGATATTGAGGCGTGTTGGGGAGGTTTCTTATGAGCTGGCCTTACCTCCAAGCTTGGCAGAAGTTCATCCGGTATTTCATGTTCCGATGCTCCGGAGGTATCACAGTGACCCGTCTCATGTCTTGGATATTAGCTCATTTGTTGAGGAGCCTGTAGTTATATTGGACATGCAGGTCAGAAAGCTCAGGTCGAAGTACATTGCTACAGTAAAGGTTCAGTGGCTGGGTCAGCAGGACGAGGAGGCGACCTAGGAGACCAAGCAGAATATGCTCAACAGTTACCCTCATCTTTTCACTACTTCAGGTATGTCTTTATGCTCGTTCAAGGAAGAATGAATGTTTAAGTGTAGTAGGATGTGACGACCCGGCCGGTCGTCTTAAGAATTAACGCCCCGATCCCTTATTAACTGTTTTCCTTAAGTCTATTTCTGCTAAATTGAATTGCCGGGACGTTCGGTTTTGGAAAGTTGCCCGAAGTGGGAGTAGTGTGAAGACGGTCTCAGAATGGAAATCCAATGGTTATGTTAGCTCCGTTAGGTGATTTCGGGGTTGGGAGGGTGTTCAGAATGCATTTTCGAAGTCCGTAGCACATTAAAGCTTGAAATGCCGAAGATTGAATTTTTGGAGTTTCCAGTCCGATAGTGAGTTTTTGATCCGAGGGTTGGAATGGAAATCCGGAAGTTGCAGTAGTTTCTTCATGTCATTTGGGATGTGTGTGCAAAATTTGAGGTTATTCGGATAAGTTTAGACGTATTTCGGCGTCGGATGTGAATTCTAGAATTTTCATAAGTTTCTAGGCATGAACCTATGCATAATCAATGATTTTGATGTCACGAGATGTGCTTTAAAGGCTCAGCCGAGTTCAAATGAGGTATTAGGGTTGGTGGTTTTGGTTGAGGTCCCGGGGGCCTCGAGGTTGTTTCGGGTGCTTTACGAGAGAATTTGGGTCTTAGCAATTGCCGAACCAGACCTCTTCTGGTGTCTTCGCACCTGCGAAGGTTTTTCCACAGGTGCGGACTCGCAGGCGCGGTGGGATTGATCGCAGGTGAAATAGAGGGGGATTTGACCAGTGATTGAAGGTGCGACCTGGGTTCCGCAGGTGCGAGTCCGCGGGCGTGACCAAACGACCGCAGGTGCGGCCCCAGTGAACTTAAGTAAATTCCGCACCTACGATGCTTTTTCCGTAGGTGGGATGATTGAGACCGCATGTGCGAGATCCCTGTGTGTTTTATTCCAAAAATCTGAGAGTTTATTTCATAATTCTAAAAATCGTGTATGGGCTTGAGAATTGGCGATTTTCTGTGGGTTTTGAAGGGAAGGATCATAGGTAACATTTTCGAATCCTAATTCATTGTTAGACCATTAATCCCCGTTGTTTTCTTTAGTTTAATTATCAAAAATGGGAGAAAAACCATAGGAAATTGATGAAATTTCCCCAACCTGAAATTCTGAGAATTTAAGGGGTTTTTGGCATCGGATTTTGATTGTTTCTAGTTGAGTGAGTCCGTGAGTGAATGTCCGGAAAATATAACTTCTACCTAATTCTGAGACGTGGGCCCGGGGGGCATTTTGGTCATTTTACCTAATTTCGCGCCTTAGCTTTAAATTAAACAGTAGAATCAGTAGCTTGAGATGTTATTTACGATATGTAATTGAATTGTATAGATTTGGGCCATTTGGAGTCGGATACTCGTGGAAAACTTGTGTTTTCGAGTTGATTTTGAGCCGGTTCGAGGTAAGTGGCTTGTTTAAGCTTGCGTGGGGGACCTTTCCCATTAGGGTGTGATATTTGATAATTGAATGCCTTGTACGTGAGGTGACGAGCGCGTACTTGTGCTAATTGTCGATTATCCAGTTTTACTTTAAATAGTTAGATTGAGTTTCTTTCTTACCTTCTTTATTCTACTTGCAATTATAGCCTATGTTAGTTTAGAAAAGCATGCCTAGTTGACTTGAATTGCCTATTTGCTTAAGTTGCTTTAATTGTACTATGTGAAGCATGTTAGGCTAGAATTTCTTGTTGCCTTGTGTTTTTGCACTCTAATTCTGAATGTCTTCTTATTGTGGCTGTATTTACTTTGGGACTACGGATGGTATCCTGGGAGATCCCCCTGCATATTTACTTTGGGACTACGGGACGGTATCCCGGGAGATCCCCCTGCATATTTACTTTGGGACTACGGGACGGTATCCCGGGAGATCCCCCTGGACATTTACTTTGGGACTACGAGACGGTATCCCGGGTGATCCCCCTTCACATTTACTTTGGGACTATGGAATGGTATCCTGGGAGATCATTCGGTTATACATATGATGGACTATGGGACGGTATCCCGGGAGATCCACTAGACAGTCGAGAAAAGGACTACAGGACGGTATCCTGGGAGATCCTCATTGTTACCATTGTTATTGAGCTGTTCATATTCCGTGTTTATTATGTTATTGTGTTTTTGTTATTGCTTTGTTTGACCTATCTTAATTCACTTATGTACTCATCATTACTGCCTTTTTTAATACTGTAAATTCCTATTATATTATTTAACCTAAGTAGGGCCCTGACCTTCCTAGTCACTACCCGACCGAGGTTAGGCTTGGCACTTACTGAGTACCATTGTGGTGTACTCATGCCCCATTCTGTGCATTTTATACATGTGCAGATCCAGGTACCTCCACTCAGGCGCACTATCCCCGAGGTTGAGAGATCTAGCAGAGACTTCGAGGTAGATCTGTTGTGTCTGCAGACTAGGAGTCTCTATCTCATTCCAGCTTTAGTGGACAGTTTTTCCTTCCTTACAGTTGTTTAGACATTCTGGAGTTAGAGCAGTGTATTATATTTATGTTAGCCTGTGGTTCTCGTGAGTTTCCGGGTATTAGGGGTGATATTATAGACTTCCGCATTATTTTTGGGTTGTATATGCCAAGTGGAATTTATATACATTTTTTCTTTTAGATTGTTCAGTTTTTACTTAATTATTCCACAAGTTATGTTGATATTCCGCATTGCTAGGTTTACCTACTTATAGGGATTAGGTGCCATCACGACATGTTCATGGAGGGTGAACTTTTGTCGTGACATAGCTAGTGGCCCTGTTTGACGCAGTGATGTGGCTGATTTGGAGACTTAGACGAGCTGCACCATCCAGAGATGACCCGCAGCCGGCAGAGTCTTCCTTAGATGTATTATATTTATTTTAAATTTCTTGTCCAGTTTGTATTCCCGACAAGTATTGTAGTACACTGTATAATTCCTAGAAAATTTGCTCATGCACTTGTGACATCGGGTTCTAGGAAATCATGGGATTTATTCACTATTAAAATTTGTCAAGATATTATTATTTACTCAGTGGAAGTTCGCTAATTAATATTTAAGAAAATGAAAAACGAATGACTTCGAGAATTTTAAAATAAAAATTTAATTTATCTATTAAGTGTTGGCTTGCCTGACAGTGGGGTCCGGCGCCATCACGACGTTAATGGATTTTGGGTCGTGATATAATTCTTACAAAGGAAGGGAGTAGTTTAAAAGCAGTATGAATTTATAGAGGAAAATAACATTAGGGCATGTATACTTGAAAAAAAAGCTTTTAAAAAAAGATATAGGATATTTGTATTTAAGAAAGTATGTGGAAGGAGAACTAAGTTTAAACACTTACTCCTAATCACGGAGCATATATTGTTCTAATGAGATGGGAGTAAATGTCAGGTATACCTTGATTTAAAGACTTTAATAAAAACCATTTTTTGAATATCCTTTTGGGATGACAACTTTATTTTTTCGAAAATGACTTGATTTCCTTTTGAAGATAAAGCTGGTAATTCAGTTTGTTTTTTTCCATTTGAAAGTGGGTTGCGGTCCTTTGGGCCTCAAAATCTTTTAAGAAAAAAATGAGCGAAAATATAGTAATGATATAAAAAATTTATAATTAGCGAAAGGGAGATTAGTGACTAATTCTTCTTTTAGTCCTATGTTATTTAAGGCTTGCCTAAGTTTTATATGACTTAAAATATAAATTAAGCATTCAATTCAATATAATACCATTGTATACATGTGAGATAAAATAACGACAAGAATGTAGTAAAATGCGACAAAGCAATAAAACAAAGGAGACGAGGCAGTAAATAATAAAGGAGGTAAAGGAGAAGATTGGACTCTGGTAATTGAGCTTCAAAGAAGTAGGCCCAGCGGTAAAAGGGACGACGACGAATGGCTTTAGATTTCCAGAAACAACAATGTTGGACTTAGAGATGAGTTCCTCATGAACTCAACAGACCCATAAAACGTATATGTTCGAAAAAGAAGAGAAGGTCATTATATATACACACACAAACACACACACACGCACACGCACACATACACACACACACACACACGCACACGCAGACACACACACAAACACTCTCACACACACACACACATATATATACATATATATATATATATATATATATATATGTATACATATATATATATATATATATATATATATATATGTATATATTCTTCATGTTCAACCACGTATGAAACATATAACAAATGTATGAAGCAAAATATAACAAACTATCAATACTCAAATACTATGAGAAACTTATACTAATATTGTGGTTATACATGGCAAATAATTTATATTGAAAATATTTCGTTATCATTAAATAATAAACCCGCAAAGAATAACTAATGTCAATGAATCAAGGTCTAAGGAGAGAGTTCCACTCAAGGTCGATGCTCCCTTTGAATCCCCCGACACTTCAAACTTCCCAAGGGTTCAAGCACCAGGGTAATGCTTGTGCCGGGGAGAGCTGCCCATCCTAGAGTTAAACTCTACTTCCAAATACCCTTAACCACTAACGACTCATTTTTTCCTATGGATTTGAATGTCGATGAGTCCCTTTCAATGTAAACTAATAACCATAATATTCCCTACCATAGAAGTATACTTTTCCCCCGATGGAATAACATAAGGACATAAGACAATTTCATTTATGACTACATTTCTAGTATTAAAGAAATGAAATACATACTCCCTCCGTTTCAATTTATGTGAACCTATTTTCTTTTTAGTTTGTGCCAACAAGAATGACCAATTTCCTTATTTGGAAAATATATACCTTTATGCAATGATTTATAGCCACATCAAATATATGTGCCTCATTTTACACCACAAATTCAAAAGTCTATTATGTTTTCTTAAACTCCGTGCCCATTCAAATGGGTTCTCATAAATTAAAACTGAGGGAGTATTAAACAAGTCACACATAAAGATAGGTGTATATTGATGTTACTTCCAAAAGAACCAAGCACATGAGATTCCATCTAAAAGAGTACACAACTCAGGTGTGCAGTAATACAAATGCCTTTGCTTTATCAGACCAACCACACATTAATTAACTCAATCCTAGCCACTAGCATATGCACATATTAACAATAACACTTGAAGCTTGAAAAGCATCAACAAGGATTCCGAAAAAGAATCATGATTAAGTATTTTCTAAAGGTATTATCAAAGATACCAGAACATAATCAGGACTCTTATCATGACTAACATGTTATATATTCAAACATGGGATTCCCTAAAATGCCTAACGTGATCACATATTATCAATCATGCTTCATTTGGGATTGAGGGCAGAATCACATCTTTATGAGAACACTAATCATATATTGCAATAGGTAGACTATTATGCCCAAGCAGTAATAATAAGAGGTTCTCTTAGTTCTGATTAGCATGAAAGATAGGACTGAGTGCAATTTCAAGACAAAGTGTAAGAACATGAGGTCATGCAGACAAATAGAGATACATACAACATCTTAAATCAGCTGCACATAGATACTTTATATGAAGTTATGATCTTAAAAAGATAGGGTAAGCTTCACAAAGTCTGCAATATCATAAAGGAGATTAAAAGCAAAGAAAGTGTTATGCTAAACATGTTTAACTCAGCCACAAGTTATATATAGATATGAGGTAGTAATACTCAGATTGAAAGAATTTATCATTAAACTATAAAAAAATGACTAATGTCATGTTTTTATGAAAGACAACTTGATAATAACAAAATATATGCAAAAAGGTCACTGAAGTTCATAAGATTTCACCTTAATAATAATGTTTCATATAGGTGCAACCAACAATTAGATATGACCATAAAATTGTCACAATAACAACTCAGAAGCTACTCTCATAGCCAACATACATTGATATAGAGAGGGAAATAACTTACACACTTAACTTTTCATTCTTCAGTTAAATGGTGAAGGATTAAACTATGAACTTTCAGGTTTATCCTAGTTAATATTATCAACCAACAATCTTGACAACACAATGCAAGCAGCAATACATAGAGATAAAGATCACAACATAATCATTAATGAAAATTATGAATTATGGTGAAACATGGGAGCATATTAAAGAAAGAACTTAATCATGTAGACTATTTGTATTCAAAAATGAAAGTCACTAAGGTCACATAACAATCTATTCAATACCAATTAGAGATATTTAGAAACTTGACAAATGATCACAAATCAGCAACATTTTATCATAAATTGGAAATAAAATTTCTATACTAGTGGAAAAAATCAAAAACAAATACAGTTAGAAGAAGACAAAAAGTATATTCATGACATTCAAGTAAGATGATCAAAAGAGAAGAGTCGGAGGTGTACTTAGCTTTTCGAGGGCAGCAGACCAAATAAAGGATTTCTTCAAATTGCTTAAGACCCAAAGCTTTAAACTTGAAGCAGTGAAAGCACTCAGAAATGAAAAGAGAAAAGAAATAAGTAAGGAACCCTAGATTTTATGAAATCTCATAATTACTTATGTGTTTGTATTAGCTCTTAGGTGATTGTAGGTAGTTGTAGGTATGTTAGGTGAGAGCCATTAAGGCCCTATTTTGTAACGATCTGACCGATCGTTTTGAGAATTTAAGCTCTGTTCGGTGGCATAAGCTTTGAGAAGCTTCACATTATGTATATCGACCCATGTGCATGGTTGAATTAAGTTACCGGATGATTCAAAGTCGAATTAGAAGAAGGATTCTAGTTTTTGAAGCTTAAGCGATGAAATTTGATCGGAATTTGACTTTTGTGTAAATGGCTCCGGAATAAGTTTTGGATAATGTCAACAGCCCTGTATGGTGATTTTGGACTTAGGCGCGCATCTAGATTCAAATTTGGAGGTCCGTACGATAATTTGAGGCAATTCGACGAAAGTTGAAAATTTTGAAGTTTGGGAAATGGAGAAGTTTGACCCACCTTTGACTTTTGTGATATCGGGATCGAAATTCTATTTTGAGAGGTAGCGCAACTCCATTATGTATTTTGGGACTTTTCTGCAAAATTTGGAATTATTCCGGGTTTGTTTGATTGGTTTCGGCACGGATTTTCGAAGTTGGAAGATTTGGAAGTTCATAGTTCGATTCATGGCACAATTTGCATTTTCAACGTTGTTTGATATGATTTGAGACCCGAGAGAGTCTGTGTTATGTTATGAAACTTCTTTGTGTGTTTAGACGGGGTCTCGGGGATCTCAGGTGTGTTCTGGATGGGTTACGAGTCATTTTTCCCTAATTTTGAACTGCTATTTGTAGTGTCTGAAGTTCCCTTCTGCGATCGCGTAGTTCCAGTTGCGATCGCGTAGTGTAATGTCGACCTGCCATAATTTCCTTCATCGCGTTCGCATAGTTAGGTTCGTGAACACGAACATATAATTTCTTCTGCAACGCGTTCGCTTCTAAATGTCCGCGATCGCGTACTATTAGCCTTGGTTGGAACCCCAACTTGTTCTTCACGTTCGCGTCACTGAGTATGCGATTGCGTAAGATTAGTGTCACGACCCCAAATCATAACCGGCTGTGATGGCGCCTATTGTGGAACTAGTCTATCCGACTATCGCATATTAACAATTTCTTTTGAAAATCCCATTTAGGTTTTCAAGCATTTCATAAAATATACCAAAAATTACTTAATATGATAGGCCAATTTTATACAGTACTGCCATCCCCAAAACCCGGAGCCAACATGTCATGAGCATCTAGTGAAATAATCCAAAATAAACTATTATAAAACAAAACTCCAAATCAAAGCTAAATATAACAGGAAGGGAAAACAGAGATGCTGCGAACGCTGAACAACTACCTCTATATTCCACGATCCGGCTTCGCTGCGAATTAAAGGCTAATGCTCGATATCTGCTCCTGAATCCGCACATAGAGGTGCAGGGAGTAATGTGAGTACGCCAACTCAGTAGTAATGAAAATAAATAAAGTCTAAGTAGCAAGGAAACACATGAAAATCAATTCCATCAAGTCATATTATACACATCCTTACTTTCCAATAGTATAACATAGATATACGAAATCATCATGCCTTAAAAATGAACATCATAAAAGTCCTTTAAAGAATGCAAATTTTTAACAACATTAAAACAAAGGATTTGGTACGCAAATGAATGTAGAAAAATCATAGTAGCCTCTCGGGCAAAACATATTTCATAATCAGCCTCTCGGGCATGCCTTACATTCCCTCAGCACCTCACAGTCACTCAAGCCTCCCCATCACTCGTCACTCGCACTCGGTGCGCTCACTAGGGGTGTGTACAGACTCTGGAGGGGCTCCTTCAGCCTAAGCGCTAATATCACTCAGCACCTCACCATCACTCTTGGCCCTTGGCCACACTCGGTGGAACCACTCGAAAAGCCCCTCGGGCGAATTAGTAAAACAGGGTACTCGACCCGAAAACATCATTTTAATGCCCATGTAGTTTAAATAAGGCTGAGTTTCAAATAAAACAGTATGCACAGTGATGCAGAGTAAAACCATCAACAACTAGTGGGGAAAACAGCAGTAAAAATCCCTCAAAGGGTCTAAACAGTTCGGCACGAGGCCCCAAACACGGCTTATAGCCCAAATATTTCACAAATATTTGGAACATGATCTAACATAAGGTTTTGAGTAAATATGCAATTCATTAGTCACCGCGGAGAGGACTTAGCCCAATCCAAAAATCAGTATGTGCCATATACACGTCATCCGATATGTGCGCCATTCCAAATCCAGTGAGAAAACAATGTAATCCGGGGTTCAATACACTCAGGAAAAGATTTATGATCATTACTTACCTCTATCGGGCCACAACACTAGTCCGCTATGCCTTTGCCCCTCAAATTGGCTCCCGATTTCTCCGAATCTAGCCAAAACCAGTTAACATTATCAATATATACTCAAGGAACACAACCCAATCGAACATTATCAATTTAATCAAAAATCTAGAAATTCGGCAAAACCCGAGCCCCAGGCCCACATATCGGAATTTGATAACTTTTATATCATTTGAAACCTCGTCCTTCCATGATTTTATATATACCAAGAACACTAAAATCGGACCACAATTGCCCACTCAAATCCTCAAAAGAAAAATAAATTTCTCATGCACCCTTCTTCCCCAACTTGGTTAAATTTCCAGAATTTTTGTAGTTTACTCACTTAGGAATTGACATAAAAATGTGTTAGGAAGTTGAAAATCATACCTCCAAATGATTTCCCTTCAAATCCCTCTCAAAAGCTCTCAATTCGCATGCAACAATGTAGGAAAAGTAAGCCAAAATCGCACCCCATCCCTTTTTAAACATTCTGCCCAGCTATATTAATTCCTTCTTCGCGAACGCGTCACTAGGACCGCGTTCGCATAGAACAATTTCCAACAGACCTATAATTTACACTATGCGGACGCGACCTCGAGCCCGCAAACGCGAAGCACTGCCTCCCCAAGCCTTCACTAACACGTCCATGACACACGAACGCATAGGCCAAAAACCCCATGGGGGTCTCCAACCCCCCTTTCTTCTTCGCGAACGCGTGCCCTTGAACGCGAACGCGTTGACCACCACACTCAGACCTCCACGTTTGTGTCCTCCTCTTCACGAATGCAATGAACAGAAATCAGCTCCCTCAAACAACTCTTCGCGAACGTGGCCTCCCACCCGCGAACGCGATGAACAAAAGTCTCTGCAACAAAAAACCAGAAAAATCTGCCAAGTTCCAAACTCAAAATCGATCCGTTAATCATCTGAAACACACCCGAGGCCCTCGAGACCTCAACCAAACATATCTCATAACATACCAACATATCTCATAACATCATTCAAACTTAATCGAGTTTTCGAAACACCAAAAACAACACGAAAATACCAAATTTACATCAAATTCAAGTCTAAGAACTTTGAAACTTCTAAATTTCGCCAACTACGCCAAACCAACCTAAACACCTCCGATTGACCTGAAATTTTGCAGACATAACGAAAATGACATTACGAATCTTCTCCAACTTCCGAAATTTCATTCTAACCCTGATAGCCTATCTTCCACTGTCGACGGATATCGTCAAAAACTAACTTTCGCCAATTCAAGCCAAATTCTACACCAAACATCACAAAAATATTTTGAACACACTCCTAAGTCCCAAATCGCCTAACGAAGCTATCAGAGCCATAAAATTTGCATTCCGAGGTTGTTTACCAATAAGTCAACTCTCGGTTGACTTTCTCAACTATTAGGCTACTTTAAAAGGCTAAATGCCTAAATACTCACCATGACCACTCTGGAATCAAACCAACGGATCCAATACATCAAAAATAGGATAGCGATATATAACAAATGCAGAAATAGGGGAAACGGGGTAATTCTCACGGAACGACCGGCCGGGTCGTTACACTTAGTCCACTATTATCCGCGTTCACATCACCTTGTTCACGTTCATGTAGGCTTCTGCCTCTTCTCTTTCCCGTTTGCGAGCGTGTCTTCACATTCGTGAAGTACGATCTAGAAAACCTTCATTTTTATTCTTCATGATCGCAAATGATGATCCGCGATCGCGACTCATTAACGCCTAGGTAGAATATAAATCTTCAAATCGAGGCTTAGGCTATTTCTATCATATTTTAACTTGTAGAGCTTGTTTTTGTCATTGAATTTGTGTTTTGAATAAGGAAAATATTTGGTTTTAAAGAAAAATTTATAAAATGAAAAATCATGATTCGAGGGGTGAAATAGTATCGGAATTTGATAATTTTTGTATGGTTAAACTCATATTGGAATGGGTATTCAGATTTTGTAAATTTGTCGGGTTCCGAGGTGCAAACACGGGGGTCGACTTTTGGATCGATTTTTAGAATTTGATAAAGATTGAGGCTTTATGACTCGAACTAGTTCCTTATGTGTTTTATTTATGTTTTGAAGTTGTTTCAGTTAGATTTGAGCCGTTCGGAGGCTTTTTCATCCAAGAAGTCCATTTTAGAGTACCAGATTATCATCTTAAAAGTAAGTATCTTGCCTAATCTTTTGTGGGGGAACTACCTCTTAGGATTTGAGTCTTCTATGTTGATTGTAGTCCTTGTACACGAGGTGACATGTGTGTGCTCAGACTTATTTGTAGAATTTGGCCTTTTAGGAAACTTAGGTTCTTTATCACTGAGTATGAATTTGTTCTTGACATGATTGAGTTCCTGATCTCTGGTTTCATCTTTACTTGCTTTATTTAGAATTTGCTTGCTTTTTGATTCACTCTTATTGCCTATTTGACTCCAAATTGACTAAACTGAAGATATGATCCCTTTTTACTATCATGTTATATCTTCATAACTACTTATCTCTATTTGTAATTTTCATCACCACCCTATAATTTGTTTAGTCTTAACTAAAGTTATGGTTACCTTCCTGCTGCTCACGCTTAAGTGAAATTGTTGAATATCCTCGAAATTTGCTCAACCTTAAAGGTAGTTTAAAAATCTTATATCTTAGTTGACTTGACCTTATTTGAAATTCCGGATTCATGTTAGTTTCTTGTTGCCAAATTGTGCAATTGGGTACGACTGTTACATGCCATTTTCTTCCTTGTTGAGCTATCCTTATTACGCCAAATATTCTTTGTTGTGCTTATTCCTGGTGTACTAGCCTTGCTTTTATTGTGACCGAAGGTTCTTGAGTTGATTTATTTACCGTATCGTGTATTACTGTCATTTTGTTGTTATACTTGTTGTGGTGATGCACGAGGTTTCTGACGTGCGATTGTTGATATGGGAATTTGCACGAGGTTTCTATCGTGCCATGTTTTTTATTGATAATTCACACGGTGTGACAAGGCAAGATATATATATATATATATATATATGTGGGTTGCGCACGTGGTGAGACAAGGTGGGAACATTGTTGTGCGCGTGTGGCGAGACAAGGCGGGCACTCATTTGAATATTGCACACGTGGCGAGACAAGGTGGGCTTTGTCATATTTGCTTGTGATACTTGTGTTGGCCTGGGGACATTCTTTGTTTGTTGAAACTGTGTAATGGTACACTTATTGTGTGAGTTAATTCGTGTGGAAATTGTGACAAAAATTGTACGTGTTTGCCCTTTTCTTTCCTAATGCTTATTGGATATTGAATCATGTTAGGACACCTGCACAAGCATACATGCAGTTAAACACTATTATCGGATTAAAGATTTTCCTTGTTGTTGTCGAGTATAGATACTCTTGTTGTTCTTACTATATATGTGGGAAGGACCCCAAATGGTACGTTAGTCGTCCGTGCAGTTATTACTTGAAATGAGGGCACGAGATGCCAATATTAGAGGTCAGATACTGGGACCCATAAGGGATGATTTTGTCTGAGGTTCGGCACCTCGTGGAGATGACTAAGAACTTGATGTAAAAGTAGTCAAAATTGTTGAGTCCTTACTTGTTCTTGTTGTATATTTGCATTCCGGATCTATTTGTGTTCACTTACTCTTTCGTGCTATTTTTACGATTTTTCCGCTATTACTTGTTATCCCTTTCCTTATTGAATTTAATGTATTGTTAGTCCTATTGTGTATCCCTTATGTAAATTTCATAATCCGTTGTCCTATATTTATAATTATTCATCTCTTAGACGAGTGGGCGTATTGACTAGTCCTCGTCACTACTTCACCGAGGTTAGTCTTGATACTTATTGGGGACTGTTGTGGTGTGCTCAAACTACTCTTCTGCACATTTTTGTGCAGATTCCAGGTTTTTTGCGTAGCCGGTCGATCGATAGCTAGCAGGGCAGTTGCTATTGAGGAGACTCAAGGTAAAACCACTACAGCGTTTGCGGGTTTCAGAGTCACCGTCGTATTCTCTTTTTTTCATACACTGTTGTACTTATTTCTGAACAATGGTATTTAGGAGTTATAGTGTGAACTACTATAAATCTTATGACTTGTGCTACCGGGTTTTGGGAATGTGTTCATTGCATATAGAATTCTTTTCAGAAAGTATTAGATTTTATTTCTTATTGTTGTTATTCCATAAATGTTAGGCTTACATAGTCCTTAAGACTAGGTGCCATCACGATACCCAACGGAGGGGAAATTTGGATCGTGATAGGTTGGTATAAGAGCTCTAGGTTCATAGGTTCTACAAGTCATAAGCGAGTTTAGTAGAGTCTTGCAGATCGGTACGGAGACGTCTGTACTTATCTTCGAGAGGCTACGGAACTATTAGGATAACTTCACTTCATTTGTTCCTATCGTGTGAGTTTATTGATCTTGAAGCTTGAAAAATTTATCATTCCAGTCTCTCACAGATGGTAAGGACGTGAGCTGCAGATTCTGATGATGTTACCACCCAGAGCAGGTGTGACTAGGGGAAGAGGCAGAGGTCGATTAGGGGCACGTGCCGCAACTAGAATATTTACTAGAGCAGCAGCCGGGGAGCCGCCAGTAGTCCCAGTTAGGGGTCCAGTATCGGAGGTGCCTGCTGTTACCCCCGGAATTCAGGAGACTTTAGCATAGTTCCTGAGCATGTTTGGTACATTGGCTCAGGCGGGGTTGATTCTGGTCGCACCAGCTACCTCACAGACCGGGGGAGGAGTTCAGACTCCTACCACCCACCCAAAGAAGAGAGATCATGTTGGTCAGGCCCCAGGTGCCATGGCAGCAGAACATTTGGTCCCAATTCATCCCGTGGTTAGGGTAGCAACATATGAGGAAGAACATCTTAGACTTGAGAGGTACAAGAAGTACCACCCTCCTACTTTTAGTGGATTGGCGACAGTTGATGCCTAGGGTTTCCTGGAAAAGTGTCATCGCATACTTTGCACTATGGGTATTGTGGAGACGAGCCGGATTGCTATTGTTACATTTCAGCTTAGGGGAGTGGCTTATCAGTGGTGGCAGGCATATGAGTTGGGTAGCCCGGCCGAGTTAGCTTCACTTACATGGAGTCTATTTTTAGAGATGTTCTTGAGCGAGTTTGTACCTCAGTCCCTCCGAGATGCATGGCGTGCGGAGTTTGAGCAGTTGCGCCAGGGCACTATGTCAGTATTAGAGTATGTCGTCAGATCTAG
Organism: Nicotiana knightiana; assembly: GCA_005239525.1. Classification (NCBI taxonomy): domain Eukaryota; kingdom Viridiplantae; phylum Streptophyta; class Magnoliopsida; order Solanales; family Solanaceae; genus Nicotiana; species Nicotiana knightiana. The sequence goes on from MDKJ01257021.1 coordinate 16,969, forward strand.
TGATTTGGCCAGGCATTCACCTACCTTGGTCGCTATACCTAGAGAGCGAGTCCGTAGATTTATTAAGGGGCTCAAGCATGATATTCAGTTCAACATGGCTCGGGAGTTAGAGTTAGATGTTCATTTCAGCAGTTAGTAGGGATTGCTCGCCGAGTTGAGGGCATGTGGGATCGTGAGAGAGATGACAGGCAGGACTATGAGAGAGGTGAAAGGCGGGGCTATGAGAGGGAGAACAGGCGAGGCCAGGAGAAAGAGAGCAGAGAGGAGAGGAGGCCTCATAGGCCGGAGAGATATACTTGTCCATATTTTGGAGGTAGGGTACGACATGGTAGAGGTTTTATGGGCCAGCCAGTTCAGTTTGCACTTCCGATTTCGCATCGTGTTTCAGGGCCTCATAGGTCTCAAAGTACGCGTACTGCATAACTTTCATAGCCATGTCAGCAGAGAGGTTATTTTGAGTGTGGAGATATCAGCCACATGTTGAGAGATTGTCCCAAGCTTCGGACAAATGTGTCATAGCGGGATATTCAGGTGAGTAGGGGCGCCCAAAAGGGAATGCCCGACCCGACCCGGCCCGTTGATCTGTTCCATATAGTAGGTTGGAGGCCGTTGCACCAGATGTTATCATACATGTATGTTTTGATCTGTTACAGAGGGGAACTATTTTTATTTCATATATGTTTCTTCTTGTCGAGACGAGTTTCCTTCTTTTTTGTTCCACTTATGGACGAGTTCCATGATTAGCACGTTGTTTATGTGTTTGACCTGATGGGAGATTATATGAGTGGTAACCCGTGTCTATTATTGTTTTTATTCATCATTGAGAGTGATGAGACTAGAAGTGAGCGTTGTTGTTCATCATGGTAAGCTTGATGTGATTTTTCCTAAGTATTTTGGTTACGAGCTGTGATTTGATACCCTACCGGGGTGAGAGTTCAGTGTGTGTTGTAATTTTATTGGCAGAGCCGAGTTAGTGGAAGATTTCTATTGGTATGATATATATTCGATATTTGATTAAGAGTTGAGGGAGGGACCCTCGTGATTTCATATATTTGGTGTGTTCATATCGGGTTGTGTACCTTGATATAAGTTATATCAGGATGGAATCCTTGTGATTTGTCGATGTGCTTTAATTCCTTCCTTGTTATATTGGTTTGTAGGTTAGTATTGATTGATTGTTGTGCCTGTCGGGCTTGTTTGGTAGTTCCCTTATGTATTTCTCTTTTCATGTTCAATCATTTTAATTCCTTGCTTCTTGAGTTTTAGCTTGCGCGATGTGTGCCCGGTGGTGTTAGTTGTCGATTGGTGTTTTGGGTGTCTAATTATGAGGTCTTCGTGTTTCCTGCATCATTATCAGTGTTATGGATGTTTGAAATAGAGTTCTTTCAGATATGAGGCTAATTTCCAATGTTGGGTTGATTTCGGGTAGTTATTGTGATCAGAAGTGTTATTAAGGGCCTATATGTGGTGTGTTATATTGTGTGGTCATGCCTTGTGGGTGTAGGCATGAGTTGATGCAGCTGGTTGAGGCTGATACCGAATTTGGATTTAGAATTGGGCCTTTTAGGAGTGTTTGAAAGGCGAGAAAATCAGGTTTGAGGCTTATTAGTAGTGGTAGGAAGGCTAAATTGCAGTTGAGATGGTGTCCTCAAGCTTATATGGATTGGGGTGACATGGGATCACCCCCGGTGTATGTTGGAAGTGAGCATTTAGTGAATTGAAGACTTCGAGTTGATTCTTGGCACGTTCGAGGATAAACGTTTATTTTAAGAGGGGGAGAATGTAACAACCCGACCGGTTGTTTTGAGAATTTAAGCTTCGTTCGGCGGCATAAGGCATTGAGCAGCTTCACATTGTGTATATCGATCTGAGTGCATGGTTGGATTCAGTTACCGGATGATTCGGAGTCGAATTGGAAGAAGTATTCTAGTTTTTGAAGCTTAAGCAGTGAAATTTAACCGAAATTTGACTTTTCTGTAAACGGCTTCGGAATAAGTTTTGAATAATGTCAACAGCTCCGTATGGTGATTTTGGACTTAATCGTGCATCCAGATTCATATTTGGAGGTCCGTAGGATAATTTGAGGTAATTTGGCGAAAGTTGAAAATTTTGAAGTTTGGGAAATGGAGAAGTTTGACCCACATTTGACTTTTAATATATGGGGATCGGAATGCGATTTTGAGAGTTGTCACAGCTCCGCTATGTAATTTTGTACTTGTCTGCAAAATTTGGCATCATTTCGGGTTTATTTGAGTGGTTTCGACACAAGTTTTCAAAGTTGGAAGATTTGGAAGTTCATAGTTCGATTCATAGCGCGATTTGCATTTTCAACGTTGTTTGATATGATTTGAGACCTCGAACGAATTCGTGTTAGGCTATGAAATTAGTTTGTGTCTTTAGACGGGGTCCTAGGGATCTCGGGTGTATTCCGGATAGGCTACGACTCATTTTTCCCTAATTTTGAACTGATATTTCTGGTGTCTGAAGTTCCCTTCCGTGATCGCGTAGTTCCAGTTGCAATCGCGTAGTGTAATGTCGACCTGCCATAATTTCCTTCATCGCGTTCGGATAGTTAGGTCCGCGATCGCGAACATATAATTTCTTCTACAACGCGTTCACTTCTATATTTTTAGAATTTGACAAAATATTGAGGCTTTATGATCCGAAATAGTTTTTATGTGTATTATTTATGTTTTGAAGTTGTTTCGGTTAGATTTGAGCCGTCCAGAGGCCTTTTCACCCGAGAAGTCCATTTTAGAATAACGGATTGTTGTCTTTGTGGTAAGTATCTTGCCTAGTCTTGTGGGGGAAGGGGGGGACTACCCTTAGGATTTGAGTCTTCTGTGTTGATTGTAGTCCTTGTACGCGAGGTGGTGAGTGCGTGCTCGAACTTATTTGTAGAAGTTAGACTTTTAGGAAACTTAGGTTCTTATATTCACTGAGTATGAATTTGTTCTTGACATGATTGAGTTCCTAATCTATGGTTTCATCTTTACTTGTCTAACTTAGAATTTGCTTGTTTTTTGATTCACTTTTATTGCCTATTTGACTCCAAATTGACTAAATTGAATATTTCATCCCTTTTTACTATATTCATAACTGCTTATCTCTATTTGTAAGTTTCATCACCACCCTATAATTTGTTTAGTCTTAATTAAAGTTATAGTTACCTTCCTGCTGCTACCCTTAAGTGAAATTATTGAATATCCTCGAAATTTGCTCAACCTTAAAGGTAGTTTAAATATCTTATATCTTAGTTGACTTGCCCTTATTTGAAATTCCAGATTCGTGTAAATGTTTTGCTGCTGAATCGTGCAATTGGGTACGGCTGCTGCATGCCATTTTCTTCTTTGTTGAGTTGTCCTTATTACGCTTAATATTATTTTTTGTGCTTGTTCCTTATGAACTAGACTTGACTTTATTGTGATCGAAGGTTCTTGAGTGGATGTATTTACCATATCTTGTATTATTTTCATTTTGTAGTTATACTTGTTGTGGTGATGCACGAGGTTCTGCCGTGCAATTATTGATATAGGAATTTGCACGAGGTTTCTACCGTTTCGTGTTTTCTATTGATAATGCACATGCAGGGTGACAAGGCGGGATATATATATATATATAT
>ML378776.1:1093-21185 GCA_005239525.1 Nicotiana knightiana
TGATCCTAGACTGAATGAGCTCGATTAGTAGAGTAGTACACTACGGGCAAGCCTATGGTGCATCTGTGTGGCATATGAATGTTTTTTTCTGAGAGCGAGTGAATTCTTTCGATCTTGAGTTCCTAAGTGTTCTTAAATTTTATTGTGTGAGGAACTAGCTCTTTGATTTGGTGAGGGCACATGATTCACGAAGGAAAGGTAATGTTGTTGACCTCTAAGTTAGAGTAGTTAGTGAATTGTGAATAAAGCATGGTATTTGTGAGTCGATTATTGAGGCGAGGATGTCACACCTTTGTGCTTGAAATATTTTAAATATTCTTGGTATAACGTGTTAAGAGAGTTGCTTAATAAGTTGTGTATATGAGTGTAGTTTGATATCTCGAGGACGAGCAAAGGTTTAAGTGTGGGGTCTTGATACGAGGCTAGAATGCATAGTTTAATATGTAATATACCGTACATTTGAGGTGCATTAATGATAAAAAAAAATACACTTTTTATGTGCTTAATAGAGTTTATTTTATGTGTAGGTGAATTGGATATGGAAACGGAGCTAAAGGGATGAAAATACGTTGAAAATACGCAAAAGGAGACACCCTGGCGATAGCCGGGCGTTTGCCCCCTAAAGCCTGACCCTACCTAGAGTTAGGGGGGAGTTTACCCCATAAGGCCAGGCAGCCCCTGGAGTTAGGGGGGCGTTAGGGCCCAAACGCCAGGCCTGCCCTGGCTTTAGGGGTGCGTTAGAGCCCAAACGCCCAGGGTCCTCAGTTTCGGCCAAATCCGAGTTTTGACGAGTTAAGTGTTTCCCGGTTGAAATAGAAGTCTCCCACATGGTTAGGGTTCGCCCTAAACATATAAATAGACACCAAACAACACAACTTAAAGAGAACGGAGGCGATTCGGAAGGATTCAACAAGAAAACACCATAGAAGGGACAAACATTGATTTCTACATCTAGTATTCATTACTTTGTATTTCAATTATGAAATTTCTTTTAGTTTCAATTCTCAATAACATGAGTAGCTAATTTTTTTAGTCTAAGGTTTTGGTAGAACCCGTTGGGGATGAATTCATTGTGATATTAATATATTTTGGTTGATTAATCTCTTTTTGTTCAACTACGTTCTTATTATAGTTGATTGAAAGGGCCCTTGATTAACTATTCCTATTTATTATGTATCTACTTGAGAGAGAGTGCATATTTAGGTAGTTGCTTGAACAACACCACTCCCGGAGTATAGACGAAAGTCATAACCGAGGGTTTAGAGGTTAGATTAGAGATAACGATACCTCGGGTGCAATCTAAAGTGAACTGTATTGCGATCTAGCTAGCGTAACTTGAGAGAGTGCGTTTAGTAAATTATCATAATTACTTGAGAGAGATTTATGATAGTTAGAGCGTTCATGATTGACAGAGATAGCCAATTAAACTATAAGACATATCCAAGGAAGAATTCACCAACGGGGGAAACCATAACCTTAGACCCTTTATTATCATTGTTACATTAAATTGTTAGTTAATTGCTAGTTTATTATTATTGATTGTAGAATTAGTTAAACATCACCAAATTGATATTCAAAGTCTTGAGAAACTTGATTTAGCAACAGTTTAGTATTTTATAGACTCAATTGATACGTAAATTCCCTGTGGGATCGACTCTGGGCGTAATACCCCGGATTATATTTGCAACGCCCGCTTAGTCTTCTACAAGACATAGTTGAGCGTGATCAACCTCCTCGCACAGAAAGGAGCTATGAATGATGTTTTTGACAAGACCCAATTTTTGGCAGTTCCTCTGGTGTTTTCAAATGATGCAGTGTGGGCAGACATCTTAGGAACTATTTTTGAAAGGCAAACTAATGTTTGTAATAGTGATACAACGGTAGACATTGATGACAATCAACAGGAGACCTCATCCTCCCCTTATATTAATGTAATTATATATATATATATATATATATATATATATATATATATATAAGTCAGTTAGCCAAAAAAAGGTCAGATTCATTATTTACTTTTTCTAACTGGTATGTATAGATTATACACAGTTATATACATATCATTACATAAATTTTACATATATTATATATTTGCCAGTAACTTAAGTGATTAGGTAAGTGGCTATTTTTTTTAATTCTTAAATTTAATCTCATAGTTTAATATTGAAAAAATGATATTGTATAGCCGATGAAAAAATGATAGCCGAAAAATATATAAAGTTTGTATATAAATATATATATATATATATATATATATATAAAATTTATACACCTTTTTGATTAACAGATATAAATAATTTTTTATGCTTGGCTAAAAGTGATAATACCCTTTAATATTGCTTCCCAAAGACCTGCCTTCAAAAATATAGTCCATGAAACGAGAACTCCGTTGGCCGACGCCCACCTTTGATACTATGATTACCATCAACTTTACTTTTGTATGAAAACGTATGGAAAAATTGGAAGATTTTAACAGGAATCAAAGAGACCATGGAATCCTCCTCCAATTAAAAAGAATTTTCCTCATGATGTAAACAGGAATGCCAAATCAAATTATAGTTCGACTTATCATTTAATATCTCAAACAAATTACACAAAATGTAATATAATATCATAGGCCGACTCATTTTCATTTTTAACACTCATAAGTAGGGGTGTACATGACCAGATTAGTTCGGTTTTATTAAAACTAAATCAAACCATTTATATCGTTTTGGATTAACTCGGTTTTGTCGAACTTTTCAAAAAATTTGGATTTTTTTGTTGCATAAATAATATGTCAATCTTATTTTGTTAAATTTCTTAAACAAATATATGTTTAATAAAAATTAAAAAAATTGACAAACATATGATTTGTTAAAACTTCCTTGTGGGAGAATTTTCTAGTAACACATGATAGTTAATTTTTTAGTTGTCTGACAGTAAATTTCCGTTGATGTACACTTTCAAAGTTAACCGAATTTATAAATAATGATGTGTTCTAATTAATTTTCAATTATCAAAATATCACTTCAAATTCATAAAAGATATAAGAATATAATAGATCTTGATATATAAATATGGAAAAATAAAAAGATTGACGCATTTCAATAACACTTGATAAGAAAGTGATCATACAATACATTATTAAAAATTAATAAAAATGGAGCACTTCATATTCTATTAGATATTACATCCCACAAGAGTCCCAAATATTTCTAGATTTTTTTAAAGAAAATTCTATATAAAATTTTAAAAGTATATATTAAAGTTATATATTTATATGTCGGTTTCGTTTTGATTTTTTCACTCAATATTAAACCAAATCAAATCAATCCTCATCGATTTGGTTTAACTTTTCGATTTGACGTGATTTACCAAAAGTTTGGTTGGTACACCCTGCTTGCAAGTATGCCTCTAAAAATTGGAAGGAGAAATACAACGACCTCTCATAAGATAGTCCTTTTCCATCTAATTTGACATGAAAACAGTAAAACCAAATAGCAGGCGGACCTCTAATTAAACCACCACCACAAACTTAAATATCCACATTTCCGATGGTTGCCGACTTATCCCTTCTCTAGCTATTCATCAAAACATCTCCAATGAAAAAGCAACAAACACTTGCGTATACCGTCGAAATTGAGCATATTCGATTTTATTGACAGGGGAATTGCCCCGAGGGTAGTCTCGTAATGGATCAGACTCGAGCTCAAAGATAGGACATCGAACCTGGAGATCGAAGTGTCCGTTGAGATCGAGACCAGCAATAATCGAGGACAAGCATGACTGACTTCGAGTAAGGCGTAATAGCGGGATATCAGTAACCGGTCGAAGATCACGGTGAAAAGCCCGGAACAGACCAAATCAAAGTGGTTATTGGTGTCAATCATGGAATTTACTTCCGAAATTAGAATTGTACCTTATTTAGGATTGTAAGCATCATCATTATTCACTGATAAGAATCTATACATCTGTTACCCTCTTTACTTCGTTTATTGTTCATCTTTGTTGTTCCACTCTTTACTGTTATTACTATTCTACCTCGAGATTGTCTCGAATCGAGATCGAGACTCTTCTCGCATACTGGTTTGATTTATCTTATTGTCTCATTTATCTATCTAACTCTAATTATCAATTGATATTGGATTAAATCATATATCCTTAAAACTGCAATATAAGTTTAATTGTTACTCGATTTTTACGGTAAACAGTTTGGCACCCACCGTAGAGCTAAGGATAATAGTGATTGTTCAGTACTGATTCTTAAAATACACTATTTTACGCTTGTTCTTGTCAAGTATTTTTGTTTTCAGGTTAAAACATGTCAAACTCACAAAACACATCCACACAGGGTGACAATGGCCTCAGATTCCACGGGGAAAATGAAAATGTGATTGTTGCAGGAGTCTAGGTACCACAAGCTAATCCGGGGGAGCACCGGTTGCCGACCCAATCGATGCCAATTCGCACATTGCTCTAAATGTGGAACTAGGCACAGATCTCGATGGAAGTGTACGCAGAGAAGGACGATCTGGTGACCAAGGAACACGGGGCAGAGGAGACGAAGGAGTCAGTCTCCAAGTTATATTCGAGATGCTTCAAGCACAGCAAGCCGCTATTGCTTAGTTACAAAATCAACACAGAGCTCCGAATAGGGTCGAGTCGGAAATTACTCGCCGTACCGAGCTAGTACCGGAAAGGTTGAATGGTAACGAATCGGGAACTGATCCTGCGATAATGCAAATGCTCGAGGAGCTCACCAAAAGAATTGAATCAGGGGAGAAGAAAACTGAAGCCAACGATAACAAAGTGGAAACATACAACTCCCGATTTGATCAGATACTGGGCGCACCGTCAATCTTGAAAGGGATGGATTCGATGAAGTTCGTACAAACGTCATTTCCTCCAAGTGCAGCTCCGAATCTCATTCCAAAGAAGTTTTGTATGCCGGACATACCCAAATATAATGGTACCACCGACTCCAATGAGCATGTTACTTCCTATACATGCGCCATCAAGGGTAACAATTTAGAGGATGATGAAATCAAATCTGTGTTGTTGAAAAAGTTCTGAGAGACCCTGTCGAAGGGAGCGATGATTTGGTATCACAACCTACCACCAAAATTCCATTGAATCATTTGCCAGGTTAGCAGATTCTTTCATAAAGGCGCACGCCAGGGCCATAAAGGTCGCAACAAGGAAATCGGACCTTTTCAAGGTAAGACAAAGGGATAAATGAAATGTTGACGGAGTTTGTGTCCTGATTTAAAATGGAACGCATGGAGTTTCCACCGGTCACAGATGATTGCACCGTTCAATCTTTTACCCAAGGGTTGAATGAACGGAGTTCGATATCATCACATCAGTTGAAACAAAATTTGATCGAGTATCCAGCTGTAACTTCGGAAAATGTGCACAATCGATATCAATCGAATATCAGGGTCGAAGACGACCAACTAGGAGCCCCTTCCAGTTCAGTGAACCCAAATAGGTCGGCAGTTAAAATTCAGAGGGACAACGATAGGGAGCCAAGGTCGAACAAAGACCGATATTAACTATACATCGCAGATCGAAGGAACAATGGTCCAGGGCGCAATTCCGCTCGAAATGATCAAAGAAGTGATCGAGGACAGAATTCTCGGGTACTTATGAGCAAAAGTGGTTTTTACAAGTATGCCGATCCCATAGAGGCATCTCGGTTATCGGAATATAACTTTAGCATCGATGCATCAGGTATTGTATCAGCAATCGGAAGGATCAAAGATACTAGGTGGCCCAGACCCATACAGACCAATCCTTCCCAAAGAAACCCAAATTTGATGTGCAAGTATCATGGCACGCATGGTCACAGGACCGAGGATTGCAAGAAATTAAGGGATGAGGTAGCCCGTCTATTCAACGAGGGCCACCTTCGAGAGTTCCTCAGCGATCGAACCAAGAATCATTTCAGAGAAAGGGACGCCAACGGGAAAAATGAACAAGAGGATCCCCAATGTGTCATTCATATGATCGTCGGTGGGGTCGACATTCCACATGGACCCATATTCAAACGCACTAAGGTATAAATCATTAGGGAAAAACAAACCCGATATTATGTGCCAGAAGGCACCTTATCATTCAATGACGAAGAAGCAAAAGGAATTTCTCAGCCCCACAACGCCGCTTTGGTAATTTCTATCTTAATAAATAAAGTTCAAGTTAAGCGTGTTTTAGTGGATCCCGGTAGTTCGGAAAATATCATCCGATTGAGGGTCAATAAGAGTCACCACATATATTTTTCTTTCAACACAACACAAGTGTTCATTTATTTCTCTCTTTTTTTTCTTTTTCTTCTTTTCTTCTTTTTCAAGTGACTCTTATAAATTTTTCAAACGTGCACCTTTCTCCTTATTTCAATTCTTCCCCTCACAAACCAACCTACTACCCCNGAAACTCATGTTTAGAAGACATAAAACTACAAGAAATTGCATAATTGAAATATAAAGTAAGAAATACTAGATGTAGAACTCAATGTTCTTGCACTTCAATGGAATTTTCTCCTTTTATTCTCTTCTCTACTTTGATTCACGAAAATCCCCTTGTAATTGTGTTTTAGGAGTCTATTTATAGGTTTAGGGTGAACCCTAACCGTGTAGGAGATATCTATTTCACTTGGGAAACACGTAAACCCGTCAAAACTTGATTTCTGGCCGACTGGGGACCCTGCCGTTTGGTGGCTAACGCCAGGCAAGGGCTGGCGTTTCAGCCCTAACGCCTGGCTAACGCCAGGGTAGGGCTGGCTGTTTGGCTCTGTCGCCCGGCTATCGCCCGGGTGTCTCCTTTCGCGTATTTTTCGACGTATTTGCATCCTTTTAGCTCCGTTTCCATCTCCACTTCACCTACACATGAAATAAACTCCATTAAGCACATAACAAGTGTAATTTTATCATTAATGCGCATAAAATGTAAGGTATATCACATGTTAAACTATGCAATTTAGTCTCGCATCAATGGAGTAGCTCGACCTATAAGATCAAATCGTGCCCGCAGTTCGGGTCTTAAACGGCTTTAATATGGCCAGTGAAATAACTAAAGGAGAGATTATCCTACCGGTGAACGTGGCTGGAACCATTCAAGATACCAAGTTCCACATAATCGAGGGAGACATGAGCTACAATGCCTTACTCGGAAGGCCTTGGATCCACAACATGAAGGCAGTCCTTTCGACTCTCCACCAAATGATGAAATCCCCGACGTTGGACGGTGTAAAAATAGTGTAAGGGGAGCAGCATGCTACAAAGGAAATGTTTGCAGTCGATGAGGTCACACCGATATCGTGCTATCAACCTCGGAAAAGTCGAGCATCAAAGGTAAATAGGAAGCCAAATAGCAATCACCGCCACCAGCCTCGGTCGAATCGGGGAAGCAGGAGATAGAAGAAAAAGAGGAGGATTTTCTGACCCCTCGAACTTTTGTTGTTCCCGAAGTTTCGGATGCCACCAAATCAACGGTCGAAGATATGGAATAGGTTATATTGATCGAGTACCTGCCTGAGCGAAAGGTATACTTGGGAACGGGGTTAACCCCCGAACTCAGGAAGAAGCTTATTCAATTTCTTATTGATAACATAGATTGTGTTCTCTTGGTCCCACTTAGACATGACAGGTATCCCACCGGAGATAACAACGCATCGACTAAGCCCGGACCCTAAGTTCAGATCGGTGAAGCAAGAGAGAAGACCCCAGTCTGAGGTAAAGCACGCATTCATAAAGGATGAGGTAACTAAGATTCTCAAAATTGGGTCCATTCGGGAGGTAAAATATCCCTAATGGTTAGCCAATGTAGTCGTAGTCCCTAAAAAAGGGAACAAACTTAGAATGTGTGTAGATTATAAGGATTTAAACAAGGCATTCCCCAAAGATTCTTTTCTGCTGCCTAACATCGATCGCATGATCGACGCCACGGCCGGCCACGAGATCCTTAATTTTCTCGATGCCTATTTCGGGTACAATCATATGCAAATGAACCTGGTAGACCAAGAAAAGACTTCATTTATCACCGCGTATGAAAGATATTGTTATAATGTAATGCCCTTCGGATTAAAAAATGCAGGAGCCACTTACCAACACCTAGTATATAAAATGTTCGAAGAAAAAATAGATAAGTCAATGGAAGTATATATTGATGACATGATAATTAAGTCCTTGCGCGCAGAGGACCATTTGGCTCACTTGCAAGAAACATTTGAGATTTTAAGGAAATATTAAATGAAGCTCAACACGAATGTGCTTTCGGGTTCGATTCAGGTAAGTTCCTTGGCTTCATGGTGTTGAATCGGGGGATCGAGATCAACCCCGATAAAATCAAGGCCATCGAAGACATCACTTTCGTGGACAGTGTCAAAGTCGTGTAGAGGCTGACTGGAAGGATAGCTGCCTTAGGCCGATTCATCTCGAGGACGTCAGATCGAAGCCACAGATTTTTCTCTCTACTCAAAAAGAAGAACGATTACGCCTGGACCCCGGAATGCCAACAGGCATTAGAGGAATTGAAGCAATACCTATCGATCCCACCACTGCTTCACACTCCAAAGGTAGATGAGAAACTTTACTTGTACTTGGCAGTATCAGAAATCGCGGTAAGTGGTGTCCTAGTTCGAGAAGAGCAAGGTAGGCAATTTCCTGTTTATTATGTAAGTCGAACCTTAGGAGAAGCAGAAACTAGATATCCACACTTAGAGAAATTGGCACTTGCACGGATAAACGCCTCTAGAAAGTTAAAACCATACTTTCTATGTCACCCCATATGCGTATTAACCACTTATACACTTGGTAATATTTTGCACAAGCCCGAACTATCAGGCCAATTGGCCAAATGAGACGTCGAACTCAGTGGGTACGATATCGAATATCAACCTCGAACGACCATCAAGTCTCAAATATTAGCGGACTTCATGGTTGATTTTACGCCAACCCTCATACCCGAAGTTAAAGAGGAACTCTTGTTAAAATCAGGTACATCATCGGGGGTATGGACCCTTTTCACATACGGTGCTTCGAATGTGAAGGGCCCGGACTAGGCATCATTTTGAAGCCACCCATGACTAACACTATTAGGAAATCTATCAAAACTTCTAAGTTGACTAACAATGAAGCCGAGTACAAGGCCATGATTGCAGGTCCCGAGCTAGCTAAAGGCTTAGGAGAAGAAGTCATTGAATCCAAGTGTGAATCTTTACTAGTGGTGAACCAAGTAAACAAAACCTTCGAAGTTCGAGAGCATAGAATGCAAAGTTATTTGGACAAGCTGCGGGTAACTTTGCACCATTTCAAGGAATGGACTTTACAGCATGTACATCGAGAACAAAACAGTGAGGCCGACGAGCTTGCAAATTTGGGGCCATCGGTCGAGGAGGATGAGATCAGCTCAGGGACTGTCGTTCAACTCTCGAGATCCGTGATTGAGAAAGGTCATGTCGAGATAAACTCTACAAGCTTAACCTGGGATTGGAGGAATAAATATATTGAATACTTGAAAAACGGAAAGCTCACATCGAACCCTAAAGAGTTGAGATCCCTACGAGCCAAAGTTGCTCGATTCACATTGGTTGAAGATGGAACATTATACAGAAGGAAATTTGATGGGCCATTGGCAGTATGTTTAGGACCAGGTGACACCGATTATGTTTTACGAGAGGTCCATGAAGGAACTTGTGGGAACCACTCCGGCACTGAATCACTGATTAACAAAATCATTAGAGCAGGATATTACTAGGATAGCATGAAAAAAGACACTAAGGAGTTTGTTCGAAAATGTGATAAATGTCAAAGCTTTGCGCCGACGGTCCACCAGCCCGGGGAACAACTGCATTTGGTCCTATCCCCATCGCCATTCATGAAATGGGGAATGCATATCGTCGGTCCTCTGCTATCGGCCCCATGCAAAGCTAAGTTCATTTTATTTATGGCAGTCTGTTTCTCTAAATGGATTGAAGCACAGGCTTTTGAGAAAGTGAGAGAGAAAGAGGTTATATACTTCATCTGGGATCACATCGTCTGTCGATTCGGGATACCCACCGAAATTCCAATGGAAAATAATTGATCGGCAACAGAGTGTCGAAATTCCTCGAAGACCATAAAATAAAAAGGATATTATCAACACCGTATCATCCTAGTGGTAACGGACATACCGAATCTACGAACAAGACTATCATTCAAAACCTAAAGAAAAGGTTAAACGATTCTAAGGGGAAATAGAGAGAAGTTCTACCCGAAGTCCTTTGGGCATATCGAACAACATCGAAGTCCAGTACGGGGGCAATTCCGTTCTCCTTAGTATATGGCTCTGAAGCTTTGATTACAGTCGAAGTCGGGGAACCTAGTGCCAGGTTTTGACATATAATAGAAGAGTCAAATCACGGGGCTATGAATACTAGCCTCGAATTATTGGATGAAAAACGATAAGCCTCACTCGTTCGAATGGCTGCAGAAAATCAACGAATCGAGAGATACTACAATAGAAGAACCAACCTTCGTCACTTCAGAGTAGGGGACTTAGTCCGTAGGAAAGCCACCGTCATTACTCGAGATCCTAATGAAGGGAAGCTCGACCCAAATTGGGGAGGACCCTACCAAGTCCTCGACATCATCAGAAAGGGATCTTATAAGCTCGACACGATGGACGGTGAACAACTGCCAAATAATTGGAACATATCACTTCTCAAACGATATTATTTCTAAGGTATGACTTTATCTCTTTTTTCATTTATATATTCGACACTAGCTCACTGCGAGTGTTCGATCGAAGACATCGAGGCCTCAAGTTTTAAAGCACGCGTTGCGCTCTTTTTCCCTTAGATCAATTTTTGTCCCAAATGGGTTTTTCCGGTGAGGTTTTTAACGAGGCAACAATTATGTGCTACCTGGGGACAATTCACAGTATCCAAGGCTTCTTTACAATCAACCTCGAATACTGGGGGGCATCACCCTCGGATGTTATATTTTTTAGGAAAGTACTTCATGTCAAAGGGTCTCGATAGGGAAAACTTTGTAATGGAACAAATAATCAAATGAACCGTGTCCATATAGATTAGTCGAAGAACCGCTGGAAAAACAAGTATGCATGTATAAATTATTCAAAGAAGCATTTTTCCTTATCAAATATCTTGTGTCTCAAAGAAAATCTTCTACTATACGAGCTCCATGATAATGATTTTATGAAAGATGGCTCAAGGTCCAAAGTACAATTACACCTCAAACTAATAAAAGGCTCAAGGGCAAAGTGTAAATACACCTCAAATACTCGGGGACTGCCGTCGACAATCGACATGTTCGACTTATTTAAAGACCTCAAAGAGGCACCCCTCGACTCATAGATCAAGGCCATCATTCTCAGGGACTAACGCTTTGAAAAAGTTCGAAGTGTTATTGGGAAATAAGCCCAAGAGGCATACCCAAAGACTACGGTCAAACTAATGCGGCTCATAAATGTCTGAATCCCGCGATAAAAAAAGACCTTTCGAAATCTTTAAAAACCAGTTAAAAAAGGCTACCCTAGGCAAAATAATCAAAAAGGCTTCAATAAAATCGTCCCTCGAAAAACCTTAAGAGGAATCAAAGTATCCTAACGCAAACATGTTAAGGCATAAAAAACAAAGGGATTTTGATCGACATTGAACCCTAAAAAAACCAATGGGTAAAAAATACATGCTAAGGAATAAAGAAATTTTTACTAAGTATTTTAAGCTGAAAGAGAGAAGTAATAGCCATTTTTTAGAGGCCATATCGGCCCAATATAAAGAGCCTAAGGGCCAATACACTTAGAGTCGAGATCTTGTCCTCACTCAATTCGAACCTAAGGGTTCCACTATTTCAAACTCAAATAAAAATTCACTCGACTATTGTTCGAGAAATCATGATTACTCGATACAAAGCTTAAGGGGGGGGGGTGTTACTATGAATTCAAACCTTACTCGAACTCGGCTATAAAATAGTGAAATTATGACTTTGATCAAACCACCCAAAATCAAAATTTCGAACATATTGTTGAGCTCAGGGACTCGCCCTCACTTAACCAACAACCTAAGGGTTAATTCTACTCTAAATTCGAGCTAGTGCTTACTCAATTATAAAGGCTGCGGCGACCTGATCGCAACAAAGTTTTAACAAAGCAAAGACAAAACAGAGTTCATCACGAAACAAAAATCAGAGAAAAAATGGAAAGAAAAGAGATCTTTGATATATGCAAAGTATTTACAAAGACCACACAGGGTCTTACACAAAAATCAAAAAACGAAAAAAAATCCTAAGTGCCCAGTCCGCCTCGGGAGTCGCAGCTTCAGGAGCTTCATCTTCATCTCCTCCCCTCTCAAATCCACTCGCAGAATCTTAATCATTGGAAAGCAAAGCCCCGACCACGTCCTACAACACATATCAGTCGTGAGGTCGAAGCCACGAGCATGTACCTCCTCAAGAGTCTCTCTCCGAGACTGGCTCCTAGCATGCTTGGCAACACAGGATAATTTAACCTCAGCAGCATCAAAAATTTCCTTTGCCCGAGCTTTAGCAGCTTCAGGTTCGGCTCGGTAGGAGGCCACGAGCACCTCCGACTCAGATGTGGCCCTTTCCAGCTCAGCGGCCAACCGATTCTCGAGCTCACCAATTTTTTTGGCTCGGACCAATCTCTCATCTGTCATACATTATAATTAGGCCTGAACCGTATATTTCTTTGAGGGGAGACAGTCCATATGCTGCTTCCACCCCAAAGTCTCTACCTCTTTCATCTTAGCCTCCTCGTGAAGCTGCTCAACCAATTCGGCCTTATGCTGAACCTGCAGGACCAAAGTGTTAGTCGCCAATATCAAGTTAATACATAACAGGCTCCCAAAAGTTTATGTAACCCGCTCGATGAGATTGGTCGGATCTTGATGGGCTCTTGCCAATTCGGCTCGAAGACCCTTGATCTCCTCTTCTTTTTGCATATAGAGGAGTTTGAGGGTGTATCTATCCTCCGTGAGATTTTTGAGATCAGCCTCACACCGGGTCAGCTCAGCTCGGTATTTGGAAAACACATCTCGATGGAGCGCCATAGCCTGTGCAGAAGGATGGAAATCAGACATAAAGAAATAAAAACAAACGCAAACATGATAATGGGTGCTGAAACTTACTTGGTTCATAAGTCAATGGACCTCATCGAAAATGATCGATGCATCTAGGTTGGGAACATCATCAACCCCCACAAAGCAGCCACGAAATATGTCATCCCCTTCGTAGGCTGTCCCTATATCAGGGGTCCCCATAGATCGAGCATCCCAAAATTGCCCTTCAGAAAACATGGGGTCGGGCGGGGAGTCGTCAATTTAATTTCCCCAAGCAAGTCACTTGGGACACTCTCTCCTTTTTGAAGGGCCTCAAAATTGGATCGTACGGGCACGCCAGCCGGCTGCTCATCACGGTGGGAGGTATCATCAACACCTGATGACATGGGGACTCTACTCAGACCATCCTTCGAGATCTCCTCGATTCGAAGATGAGCCTCCTCGACCGTCACCGGCTCGCTTGTTTTCGAAGCTTTGACACTTCCCCTCTTCTGAGCCCCCAGCAGGCAGTCGACATCTTCTCTCTCATCGTCTTCCTCTCGTACTTTTTGGACTATATCAGCTGGTAGAACGGCAGGATCGGCCTTCGACTTTTGAGCCTTGATTTTCCTAGGCTTTGTAGTATCAAGAGGTGAGGCCCTTCTCCTCTTCTTATCTTTGGTCAGTTTCGGGTCCTCATCTTCCCCGGGTGGAGGCGGCCTCATGATGGTCTTGTCTCCGAGACCTATATGGGAGGAAATCAAGTTAAAATAAAGCATTTCACAGGAAAGCATCAAATACAGGCAAAGGAACTTACCATAATTTTTGGCCTCCCATCGGCCCTCATCCAAATCGCACCACGAGCGCTCCGTATACGAAGAGGGTGAGGCCAGTTGCTGAACCCAGCCTGCAAGGTTCGGGATTGCGCTGGGAAACCAAGGGGCCGCTGCACCATAAGGAATAATATAGATGAGAAAAGGTAATGAAAAGAAAACAATCATCAAACGCTATCTATGGGTTTGTACTTACGCTTCAAATTCTATTCTTCGTGGAATGGCATCTTCTCGGCTGGGATTAAGTCAGAAGTCCTGACTTGGAAAAACAGGCCCATCCATCCTCGATCTTTGTCCTCATCTATGCTCTAGAACAACACTTTTGTGGCCCGGTATTGAAGCCTTATTAATCCACCTCGATAGAGACGGGGTTGTATAGCCTAATGAGATGATCGAGGGTGAAAGACACCCCTTCGACCTTGCTTGTGAAGAATCGGAACAAGATAACAATGCGCCAAAAAAGGGGTGGATTTGGCCTAGGTTTATGCGGTATTGGTGGTAGAATTCGATTATGACGGGATCGACGGGACCTGGTGTGAAAGGGTAGGTATACACGCTTAAGAACCCTTCCACATGAGTGGTAGGAATCACCATTTATTTTCTTTCCCAATGGAAATCTTTTTTCACCTACTCGAGATCGCCTTCAGATATTGAGCATATGTATCTCGACATAGGCTCGCATCGGCCAGGAACCGAAGAGCGTTTTTCGACTTTAAAGTTGGAAGTAAGTTCGCATGGCCTGGGAATGCACTCTTCGATGCATGGCTCCGCTGGTGTTTTTTCACCGGCCGGTCACGATGAGGAGGCTTTTTCTTTTTGAGGAACGATTTTTAATGTTTTTTCCATTGTTATAAGAGGTTTAAGAAAGAAGAAGGCGGAATATGTGTTTTAAGAAGAGATTGGCGAACGGAAAGTGGCTACGTTGATGAACTTGGAGGGAATAGAAAAGCTTTTGGAGATTAGAAGAAGTTTTGAAATTAAAGTTTGGAAGATTATGAAGGTGATCTATTTATAATAGCCACTTTGACGATTTCAAAGCACTGGTGGCCGACCATCAACTGGCATTAATTAATGACCTTGGGAACTGTGCAGACGCGACGCTTAAATCGCTTACGTCACGAGGTTGATGTCATAATTGATCGAGGTATGAAATCGAAGTCTCAAATTCGTTTCTTCTCGTAACACTCAAAAAAAAAGAGGGGACTATATACGGTCGAAATCGAACATACTCGATTTCATTGACAGGGGAGTTGCCCCGAGAGTAGTCTCGTAATGGATCGGACTCGAGCTCAAATATAGGACATCGAAGCTGGAGATCGAAGTGTCCGTTTAGATCGAGGCCAGCAACACTCGAGGCCAAGCATGACTGACTTCGAGTAAGGCGTAATAACGGATTAGCGGGATATCAGTAACCAGTTGAAAATCACGGCAGAAATCCCGAAACAGATCAAATCAAAGCGGTTATTGGTGTCAATCATGGGATTTACTTCTGTAACTAGAATTGTACCTTATTTAGGATTGTAAGCATCATCATTATTCACTGATAAGAATCTATACATCTGTTTTCCTCTTTACTTCGTTTATTGTTCATCTTTGTTGTTCCACTCTTTACTGTTATTACTATCCTACCTCGAGAGTGTCTCGAATCGAGATCGAGACTCTTCTCGCATACTGGTTTGATTTATCTTATTGTCTCATTTATCTATCTAACTCTATTTATCAATTGATATTGGATTAAATCATATATCCTTAAAACCGCAATATAAGTTTAATTGTTACTTGATTTTTACGGTAAACAGTTTGGCGCCCACCGTGGAGCTAAGGATAATAGTGATTGTTCAGTACTGAATCTTAAAACACACTATTTTACGCTTGTTCTTGTCAAGTATTTTTTCTTTCAGGTTAAAACATGTCAAACTCACAAAGCGCATCCACACAGGGTGACAATGGCCTCAGATTCCACGGGGAAAACGAAAATGTGATTGCTCCAGGAGTCTAGGTACCACAAGCTAATCCGAGGGAGCACCGGTTGCCGACCCAATCAATGTCAATTCTCACATTTCTCTAAATGTGGAACTAGGCACAGATCTCGATGGAAGTGTACGCAGAGAAGGCCGATCTGGTGACCAAGGAACACGGGGCAGAGGAGACGAAGGAGTCAGCCTCCAAGTTATATTCGAGATGATTCAAGCACAACAAGCCGCTATTGCTTAGTTACAAAATCAACACAGAGCTCCGAATAGGGTCGAGTCGAAAATTACTCGTCGTACCGAGCCAGTACCGGAAAGGTTGAATAGTAACGAATCGAGAACTGATCCTGCGATAATGCAAATGCTCGAGGAGCTCACCAAAAGAATTGAATCAGGGGAGAAGAAAATCGAATCCAACGATAACAAAGTGGAAACATACAACTCCCGAGTTGATCAGATAACGGGCGCACCGCCAATCTTGAAAGGGATGGATTCGATGAAGTTCGTACAAAAGTCATTTCCTCCAAGTGCAGCTCCGAATCTTATTCCAAAGAAGTTTCGTATGCCGGACATACCCAAATATAATGGGACCACCGACTCCAATGAGCAAGTTACTTCCTATACATGCTCCATCAAGGGTAACAATTTAGAGGATGATGAAGTCAAATCTGTGTTGTTGAAAAAGTTCGGAGAGACCCTGTCGAAGGGAGCGATGATTTGGTATCACAACCTACCACCAAATTCCATTAAATCATTTTCCATGTAAGTAGATTCTTTCATAAAGGCGCACGCCGGGGCCATAAAGGTCGCAACAAAGAAAATCGGAACTTTTCAAGGTAAGACAAAGGGATAAATGAAATATTGACGGAGTTTGTGTCCTGATTTAAAATGGAAGGCATGGAGTTTCCACCGGTCACAGATGATTGCACCGTTCAATCTTTTACCCAAAGGTTGAATGAATGGAGTTCGATATCATCACATCAGTTGAAACAAAATTTGATCGAGTATCCAGCTGTAACTTCAGCAGATGTGCACAATCGATATCAATTGAATATCAGGGTCAAAGATGACCAACTAGGAGCCCCTTCCAGTTCAGTGCACCCAAATAGGTCGGCAGTTAAAATTCAGAGGGACAATGATAGGGAGCCAAGGTCAAACAAAGACCGATATTAACCATACATCGCAGATCGAAGGAACAATGGTCCGGGGCGCAATTCCTCTCGGAATGATCAAAGAAGTGATCGAGGATAGAATTCTCGGGTACTTATGAGCAAAAGTAGTTTTAACAAGTATGCCGATCCCATAGAGGCACCACGGTTATCGGAATATAACTTTAGCATCGATGCATCAGGCATCGTATCAGCAATTGGAAGGATCAAGGATACTAGGTGGCCCAAACCCACACAGACCAATCCTTCCCAAAGAAACCCAAATTTGATGCGCAAGTATCATGGCACGCATGGTCACAGGACCGAGGATTGCAGGAAATTAAGGGATGAGGTAGCCCGTCTACTCAACGAGGGCCACCTTCGAGAGTTCCTCAGCGATCGAACCAAGAATCATTTCAGAGAAAGGGACGCCAACGGGAAAAATGAACAAGAGGAACCCCAATGTGTCATTCATATGATCGTCGGTGGGGTCGACATTCCACAGGGACCCATATTCAAACGCACTAAGGTATAAATCATTAGGGAAAAACAAACTCGATATTATGTGCCAGAAGGCACCATATCATTCAATGACAAAGAAGCAAAAGGAATTTCTTAGCCCCACAATGATGCTCTGATAATTTCTATCTTAATAAATAAAGTTCAAGTTAAGCGTGTTTTAGTGGATCCAGGTAGTTCGGAAAATATAATCCGATCGAGGGTCGTGGAGTAGCTCGGCCTATAAGATCAAATCGGGCTCGCAGTTCGCGTCTTAAACGGCTTTAATATGGCGAGTGAAATAACTAAAGGAGATATTATCCTACCGGTGAACGTGGCTGGAACCATTCAAGATACCAAGTTCCACGTATCGAGGGAGACATGAGCTACAATGCCTTACTCGGAAGGCCTTGGATCCATAACATGAAGGCAGTCCTTTCGACTCTCCACCAAATGATGAAATTCCCGAGGTCGGACAGTGTAAAAATAGTGTAGGAGGAGCAACATGCTACAAACGAAATGTTTGCAGTCGATGAGGTCACAGCGATATCGCGCTACCAACCTCGGAAAAGTCGAACATCAAAGGTAAATAGGAAGCCAAATAACAATCACCGCCACCAGCCTCGGCTGAATCGGGGAAGCAAGAGATAGAAGAAAAAGTGGAGGATTTTCCTACCCCTCGAACTTTTGTTGTTCCCGAAGTTTCGGATGCCACCAAATCAATGGTCGAAGATATGAAATAGGTTATATCGATCGAGTACCTGTCCGAGCGAAAGGTATACTTGGGAACGGGGTTAACCCCCGAACTTAGGAAGAAGCTTATTCAATTTCTTATTGATAACATAGATTGTGTTCTCTTGGTCCCACTTAGACATGACAGGGATCTCACCGGAGATAACAACGCATCGACTAAGCCCGGACCCTAAGTTCAGATCGGTGAAGCAAGAGAGAAGACCCTAGTCTGAGGTAAAGCACGCATTCATAAAGGATGAGGTAACTAAGATTCTCAAAATTGGGTCCATTCGGGAGGTAAAATATCCCTAATGGTTAGCCAATGTAGTCTTAGTCCCTAAAAAAGGGAACAAACTTAGAATGTGTGTAGATTATAAGGATTTAAACAAGGCATTCCCCAAATATTCTTTTCTGCTACCTAACATCGATCGCATGATCGACGCCACGGCCGGCCACGAGATCCTTAATTTTCTCGATGCCTATTCCGGGTACAATCAAATGCAAATCAACCTGGTAGACCAAGAAAAGACTTCATTTATCACCACGTATGAAAGATATTGTTATAATTTAATGCCCTTCGAGTTAAAAAATGCAGGAGCTACTTATCAACACCTAGTATATAAAATGTTCGAAGAAAAAATAGGTAAGTCAATGGAAGTATATATTGATGACATGCTAGTTAAGTCACTGCACGCAGAGGACCATTTGGCTCATTTGCAGGAAACATTTGAGATTTTAAGGAAATATTACATGAAGCTCAACACGAATGTGCTTTCGAGTTCGGTTCGGGTAAGTTCCTTGGCTTCATGGTGTTGAATCGGGGGATCGAGATCAACCCCAATAAAATCTAGGCCATCGAAGACATCACCGTCGTGGACAGTGTCAAAGCCGTGTAGAGGCTGACTGGAAGGATAGATGCCTTAGGCTGATTCATCTCGAGGTCGTCAGATCTAAGCCACAGATTTTTCTCTCTACTCAAAAAGAAGAATGATTACGCCTGGACCCTGGAATGCCAACAGGCATTAGAGGAATTGAAGCAATACCTATCGATCCCACCACTGCTTCATACTCCAAAGGCAGATGAGAAACTTTACTTGTACTTGGCAGTATCAGAAATCGCTGTAAGTGGTGTCCTAGTTCGAGAAGAGCAAGGTAGGCAATTTCCTGTTTATTATGTAAGTCGAACCTTAGGAGAAGCAAAAACTAGATATCCACACTTAGAGAAATTGGCACTTGCACGGATAAACGCCTCTAGAAATTTAAAACCATACTTTCAATGTCACCCCATATGCGTATTAACCACTTATACACTTCGTAATATTTTGCACAAGCCCGAACTGTCATGCCAATTAGCCAATTGGGCCATCGAACTCAATGGGTATGATATCGAATATCAACTTCGAACGACCATCAAGTCTCAAATTTTAACGGACTTCATGGTTGATTTCACGCCAACACTCATACCCGAAGTTGAAAAGGAACTCTTGTTAAAATCGGGTACATCATCGGGGGTATGGACTCTTTTCACATGCGGCGCTTCAAATGTGAAGGGCCCGGGATAGGCATCATTTTGAAGTCTCCCATGAGTAACACTATTAGGCAATCTGTCAAAACTTCTAAGTTGACTAACAATGAGGCCGAGTACAAGGCCATGATTGCAGGTCCCGAGCTAGCTAAAGGCTTGGGAGAAGAAGTCATTGAAGCCAAGTGTGACTCTTTACTAGTGGTGAACCAAGTAAACAAAACCTTCGAAGTTCGAGAGGATAGAATGCAAAGGTATTTGGGGTACGATGTATGGTTAATATAGGATTTGTTCCCGACTTTCTCCGCTTTCCGCAACCGTAACCACTTGTCATTCCGATTACTTCATCCATA
>ML378777.1:0-25622 GCA_005239525.1 Nicotiana knightiana
CCCGTCAAAACTCGGTTTCTGGCCGATTGGGGACCCTGGCGTTTCAGCCCAAACGCCTGGCTATCGCCCGGATGTCCCCTTTCGCGTATTTTTCGACATATTTGCATCCGTTTAGCTCCGTTTCCATTTCCAATTCACCTACACATAAAATAAACCCCATTAGGCACATACGACGTGTATTTTTATCATTAAAGCACATAAAATGCAAGGTATATAATGCTTAAAATCATGAATTCTAGCCACGCATCAGCTACGTACGCACGAGGTGACGGGAGTCCGTGCGTAGCTGCTATTATGCCATGTTCAGGTAGCCTAGGACCCACTAGCATGCTTTATGTGTGTACCTGCAACCCTGCATGTAATATTAAACTGCTAATATGACCGAAACATAATTGAAAGTTTAAAAAAACTAGAGTTCATATTGTTAACCTTCTAAAAAAGAATTGTTTCCGCTGTGAATATATGTGTACCTGGACTGGGTTGTATCATGGAGTATTACTAAACTGGAAAAATGAGTTTCAAAAACAAAGATTTCAAAACTTATATTTCATATTTCTTTTAATAAAGACTTTACCATTTCCCTGAGAAAAATGATTTTCTTGATAAAATACGAATTTATTCTGTGGATATGTGTAACTTTGGGTGACTGAGTCGCTTGAGTGATTCGCGAGAAGGAAGACCCTGTATTTGTGTATGTTTTCTTATGAGCACCTGAGTCGCATGTATGATTCGCAAGCAGGCTAGCTGTATTATATTGAGAGGTGCACTTTTGGGACGGGCCGATCGATCCTCGGTAGTGCACAGAGAGGATTACTATATTGAGAGATGCACTTTTGGTACGGGTCGTTCGATCCTCGGTAATGCATAGATATGATTATTATATTAGGAGGTGCACTTTTGGGACGAGCCGTTCGATCCTCGACAGTGCACAGAGAGAATTATTATATTGAGAGACGCACATTTGGTACGGGTCGTTCGATCCTTGGCAGTGCGTAGAGAGGTTGAGAGATGCACTTTTAGTACGGGTCATTCGATCCTCGGCAGTGCATAGATGTGAGTACTTTGTGTGGAGAGGTGCACTTTTGGTATGGGCCGTTTGATCCTTGGCAGTGCACGGGCATGACTATCTTATGACTCCAGCCGGTTGCCTTACCCTTGTGTGTGCATGACTATTTTGTACTATTCTACTGGTATTGGCTTGACATGTATTTGGGAAAAAGGAAAGTGTACATTGTTGTTTATTCTTAGTGGTTACCTGGATTTCTGTACTTGATAAGTACTCGTTACTCACCGCCTTACATGTCTACTTTATTTCATCATATTCTGTCATATATTATATTGTCGGACCCTAGTAAGTGTCTAATTTGACCCCTCGTCACTAACTCTCTGAGGTTAGGCGGGCGACAAACTGAGTACACGTTGTTTTGTACGCATGCTACACTTGTTGTACATTTTTATTGCACAGGTACTATCATAGCAATGTGGAGGATTTGGAGACTTAGGCGAGCTGCACCATTCGGAGGCGATCCGCAGCTGGCAGAGTCACCTTCATACTGTATTTATTCATTTTTAAATTTCCTTGTCCAGTTGTATTTCGGACAGGCTTGTAATGATTGTATAACTCTTAGAAATTGCTCATGTACTTATGACACCGGGTTCTGGGATATGTTTTGGGATATAATGGCTGAGTGAAATCTTTAAACCATTATTTTAATTAATAGACTTTTATTTGAGTATCATGTAATAAAGTGAACGGAAATGTTTTTTTTCATAAATGTTAAAAACCGGAAAGTTATTTCAATTAAGCAATGATTTGGCTGGCCTGACATTAATGTCCGGCGCCATCACGACGTTAGGAATTTTGGGTCATGACAACATGGTATCAGAGTGCTAGGTTCCCGTAGGTCTCACGAGTCATGAGGAAGTCTAGTAGAGTCTTAAGGATCGGTACGGAGACGCATGTACTTATCTTCAAGAGGCTACAGGGCTGTTAGGAGTACTTCCCTTCTTGATTCTTCATCGTGCGAATTGATTCCTTTGAGGCTTATGCCTATGTTCGTTCCTACTCAATCTTACGCGTCGCGAAGCACTTTCTATGGATCAGGAATTTGAGGAATGGGAATGGTGCTATGAATGTAATCCAAGATGCTTCCATGTGTAAGTGGTCGTGGTTGTTGTTATGGCCCTGCAAAAGGGTAATGTGTTATTTCAGCTCAGTAGCTGTGTTTCTGGGAGCCTTAAGGCCGTGCTCGGGTGGTGATGATGTTTTCAATTGATTATCGCGCGGTGTTGATATGATGATAGAATGCTTGCCCGTACGTTGGGCGTGATGAATGGTTGAAGGGAGGTCTTCTCAGAGTTTAATTTCGAGATTTCAATGTTTTAGTTCCGGCAAAGGAAAGGCATTTGTATTCTGAATGGTCTGGTTGGAGTGGTGCAAGGAGTGGCTTCGGGCTAGGTGGGGGAGTCCCACCATTTGCAGTAGGGCTGTAGAGTTGTCTTCTCATAGGGTTGTAAATTGTCGTCATGTTGGCAAGTTGTTTCAGCTAAGGGAAAGGAGTAAAATGATGATTGTGCGTGGGATTTGATGAATGTGTGCAAAAGTTGTCCCTGTCGGGCCAAGGTTAGGCTCTGGAAGATCCAGAATTTGCTTAAGGCATAGGTGAGTTGTCAGGTTAGTGACTCAGTCACGTGTTTCATTGAAAAGGGTGTTCATGTGCTAAGAGAGCCCTGGAGTTGATTGTATTCGGGGCCAATCGGAGTGGATGACTCTCAATAGCGGTCCTAGTGAGTTCAAAAGTTAAGAATGTGGCGTTTAAGGATTTCAGGAAACATTATGATCGAGAATTGAGCTTTTGCAGAGTAATCTCTGAGAAAAAGGAAGGATGGTTGGAATGTTCTATGATATGTTTCATCACGCAGGATAGCATTGGAGGAGTGAGAGAAATAGACTCCGGATTGAAGAAAAGAATTATTAGAAGGGTATGAGACGGGTTGCGAGATTTGGGCAGCGTAGTCTCGTGAATCAAGGTCACTTGGGATGAGTGAGGGTTGAGTTTGCTATGGGTTGAAGGAAGTTGTTATTATTCCTAAGGCAATTGAAGATGATTAAAAGAAGATAGATTGGTTAGCCATGGTTGAACTGGCACATTTGCAGCAGTGATCGGTTCCTTTGATGTGATTTAGTTATACATGTGGTTTGTGCCGGTGTGTGTGAGGCTTATCGGACGTCGTAACGGATATCATATGGGAGCATTTGAGTGTTATGGCCTGTCAGGTGTAGGCGGACCCCGGAAGGGGTTATGGTGGTATAGACTACTACTTAAGGATTTGCATGATTGGGTGATAATGGGAATTCACTCGTGTGTTGAGATGGTACTCTTGAATTGAGTCAAGTAAAAAGTTTCTAGATGATGAAGTGTTCTCCCTATTGGTGGTTCGAAGGTTATGATGGAATTCTTGCGCTACCTCATGTTGGTATGTTAAGTGCGGGAAGTAGTATGTAACTGGGAGTAAGAATCGAGATTTAGGTCCGATGTTTATAAGTATGTCATGAGCTCGGAAGAGCAAGGAAAGGTGATTTCATAGTTCAGTGTAGGCTGGTATTATCTTCAGTGTCACCTGAGATTGATATTCGATGAAAGAGGCTTTGTACCCTGGTCATGGGTTCTTAATGTGCTTTTCTGCCTTAGTGTGGTCAGTGTTATGGATGGGAAGACTTGTTGCCTTGCATGGAAGGTCGTGGAAGAATGACCGCGAAAAGATTGCATAAAGTGTGACATGTAGTCACTTGATGGATTTCAGATTTGGACTAAGTATAAAGAAGTGCAATATTGCTTAATTGAGAAATTTACGCCTGGAGGGCATCCGGTTCAGCTGATTATGGATTATGGGGTGTTAGTCCCGGTGATGATGGTCGTTCTCGTGTATTAGGAGAGAAAGGGGTTAATGTGGACCCAGGTAAAAGCTAACAGCTAAGTTTGGTGCGAGCGAGGAGGCTCGATGTTGGTGGATGGATTTAAATATGATTATGGGCTCCGTATGAGCCACGCAGGTTCCTTTCAGTAAGAGCACTTTCATGGAAAGGTATTAGAACAGCGGGTGTAGTTCTGTCTTCGTCAAATTTATGTGTTATTGTGATTGTGCCCTTCGAGTTGTGAAACGTCTTCGATAATTTCTTATGTATTGAGGTCCCGCGTAGCAGGGACGTTATGTGAGCAGGATAGCTCTTGAGATCCAGAGTATTGCTTGAGTTTTGTAGCCTATGGCTTTATCAGTCTCCCCAGGATGGCATTATGCACTTAGTGTGCTTGTGATCGATATTCAGTAATTCGTAATAGTGAGCAAATCAACTCCGTATATATATATATATATATATATATATATATATNTGCACTTAGTGTGCTTGTGATCGATATTCAGTAATTCGTAATAGTGAGCAAATCAACTCCGTATATATATATATATATATATATATATATATATATATCTTCTTATGTAAATTCTATGATGGGATCGGGTGGCACGCCGCCACGGGTATGTTATTTGGATCGGGTTGCATGCCGCAATAGTGTGATGATGACAAGGGTTAATATGTATTTATTTTATTGTGTTTTATTTCCTATTTTTTGGTAAGAACTCATATTAGTTGCGTGAGCTGAGTAGTTCCGTCCTGAGTCGTTTCTTATTATCATGTTCGAGTTATGGTCTATTAGCGCGATGTGGTAACATGTGAGGCTGTTAGCCATGTTTGGGGTGACTTGTTGTCTGAGAAGTTCATACTGGGTGAGACGAGATTATCGGATCAGGGATCGGTGCGATGAGGTTATGTGAAGTGTATATTAAATAACAAATACCATTATTCAGGTTCATACCAAAGTGATGATTCTAGTCAAGATGAGGTATTCAAGGGTTTGTTAACTCTGCAGTTGAGTATGAATTTCTGCACATTTCCTCCGTCGTGGTGGTATCATCAGCATTATAGCAGGGTGTATGTATATTTGTTATGAGGTGCATTGGGAGCATCAGATTCGTGGAATTTTGGCTATTAAGGTTCAGGGAGCTTCATTGTGGTCAGATGATGGGTTATGCGGCGCATGGTGCCAATTCAGCAAGGGTATGTAGTTATGATCTGGTATATTGTGTGGTAGCTGATACGGTGTTTATATGTTGGAACTAGGCCTGGCAGAGAAATTTCAGGTGTTTGAATGAACTCTGAGCTTATTATATGAATAAATAAGAAATCTCCAGATTTGATAAAGCTATTGTGCTCGACTGGGTTGTAGTAGCATGGGCAGGTGCTCGAGATGTTAAATAGTGATTTCAGGAAGCTCCAGAGCAGTTCTTAGCACGTTCGAGGACGAACGTCGGTTTAAGTGGGGGAGAATATAACGACCCGACCGGTCGTTTTGAGTCCTAGCGCGTCGTTCAGCGGTTTGAAGTCGTGAGCATCTTCATTTCAGGTATTATGACCCGTGGGCATGGTCGGAATTGAATTCCAGGAAGTTTAGAATTTATTTGGAAAGTAAATTCTCATTTCAGAAGCCTTGAGTTGGAGAAATCAACTAAGATTGGAATTTTGAGTAAACGATCTCCGAATCAGGATTTGAAGGTTCCAGCAGGTTCGTATGATGATTTCGGACTTGGGTGTATGTCCGATCAGGTTTTGGATAACTCGGGAGCGTTTCAGCGTACATTGTGGAAGTTAGCATTTTAGAAGGATTTCATGAATTTGGGCTTAAGTGCATATCAGTGAGGTTGATGTCCGTTTGGGTTTCTGAGTCTGGGAATAGCTCCGTATGGTGATTCTGGAATTGGGAGCGCGATCGAAAGTGAATTTGGATGTCCGTAGGTCATTTTGGGTCATTTGGCTAAAGATAGAAATTTGAAGGTTTTTGGGAAATCCGACCGGAAGTGGAAGTTTTGATATCAAGGTCGGAATGCGATTCCGGAAGTTGGACCAAGTCCGTAATGTTGAATATGACTTGTGTGCAAAATTTGAGGTCAATCGGGTGTGATTTGACTGGTTTCAGCGTCGGATGTAGATGTTTGAAATTCTAAGTTCTTAAAGAATTGGATTTGAGTGTGATTCGTGATTTGGCGTTGTTTGATGTGATTTGAGGGCTCGATCAAGGTGTTATGTTTTGGGACAGGTTGGTATGATTGGACGGGGTCCCGGGGGCCTCGGGTGGATTCCAGGTGGTTGTCGGATCAAGAATTGAAGTTTGAATAAGTGTAGAGTGTTGTTATCTGGTGTGATCCGCACCTGCGAGGATTTGACCACAGGTGCGGCTCGGTCGCCGCAGGAGCGAGATTGGGTCTGGAGTTGAGGGACCGCAGGTGCGGGTGTTTGGTCGCACCTGCAGAATCGTAGGTGCGAAGAGGGATCGCAGGAGCGGGAGTTGCTGGGCTGAGTCAGAGCCGCACCTGAGATGGAATTTCTGCAGGAGCGGCTATTGCACCGCAGGTGCACAAATGGCTGAAGGCAGTGGGATGTTTTAAGAACGGATTTTGGCCATTTATCTCATTTTGGTGTGGCAATTTTGGCAGCTTCAAGAAGGGGGTTTTCAGCAAGCATCACTAGGTAAATGAATTCTTCCCACTCCTAAGTTAAATATGTGGTCCTACATGGATTTGAGCATGAAATTGGTAGGAAAATTGAGAAACTTTGAAGAAACCTAGAATATGGAAAATTTGGATTTTTAACCACAAATTGAGCATGAATATTTGAGTAAATTATATACTTGAGTTAGTACGGCTGTGATTAGAATGTATCTTCCAGAATTTCGAATTTCCGGGCACGTGGGTCCGAGGGCGTTTTGGTCATTTCTCCTAGCGGGGTTGGGAAAGTATATAATCTGAATTTGTTGTGAGTATTAGGATGAATTTTTCATTGCTTTGTCATTTATGTGGTAGTTTCGGAGCGTTGTGCGTCCGTTGGAGTCATCAGAGGGGCTTGGAAGCCAGTGTTGGAATTTCGGAGCGAGGTAAGTCTCCTTTCTAACTTTGTGAGGGGGAATCGTCCCCCTAGGTGAATTAATTCAGTATATGCTATTATCTTAGGAGGCTACGTACGCACGAGGTGACGGGAGTCCGTGTGTAGCTGCTATTATGCCATGTCCGGGTAGCCTAGGACCCACTAGCATGCTTTATGTGTGTACCTGTAACCCTGCCTGTAATATTAAACTTCTAATATGACTGAAACGTAATTGAAGTTTAAAAGAAAACTAGAGTTCATATTATTAACCTTCTAAAAAAAGAATTGTTTCTGCTATGAATATATGTGTACCTGGGCTGGGTTGTATCATGGAGTATTACTAAACTGGACAAATGAGTTTCAAAAACAAAGATTTCAAAACTTATATTTCATGTTTCTTTTAATAAAGACTTTACCATTTCCCTGAGAAAAACGGTTTTCTTGATAAAATACGAATTTATTATGTGGACATGTGTAACTTTTGGTGCCTGAGTCGCTTGAGTGATTCGCGAGCAGGAAGACCCTGTATTTGTGTATGTATTCTTATGAGCACCTGAGTCGCATGTATGAGGTGCACTTTTGGGACGGGCCGATCGATCCTCGGCAGTGCACAGAGAGGATTACTATATTGAGAGATGCACTTTTGGTACGGGCCGTTCGATCCTCGGCAGTGCATAGATATGTTTATTATATTGAGAGGTGCACTTTTGGGACGGGCCGTTCGATCCTCGGCAGTGCACAGAGAGGATTATTATATTGAGAGACGCACTTTTGCTACAGTCCGTTCGATCCTCGGCAGTGCATAGAGAGGTTGAGAGATGCACTTTTGGGACGGGCTGATCGATCCTCGGCAGTGCATAGATAGGTTGAGAGATGCACTTTTGGTACGGGCCGTTCGATCCTCGGCAGTGCATAGATAGGTTGAGAGATGCACTTTTGGTACGGGCCGTTCGATCCTCGGCAGTGCATAGATGTGAGTACTTTGTGTGGAGAGGTGCACTTTTGGTACAGGTCGTTCGATCCTCGGCAGTGCACGGGCATGACTATCTTATGACTCCATCTGGTTGCCTTACCCTTGTGTGTGCATGACTATTTGGTACTATTCTATTGGTATTGGCTTGACATGTATTTGGGAAAAAAGGAAGTGTACATTGTTGTTTATTCTCAGTGGTTACCTGGATTTCTGTACTTGATATGTACTCGTTGCTCACTGCCTTACATGTCTACTGTATTTCATCATATTTTGTCATATATTATATTGTCGGACCCTAGTAAGTGTCTAATTTGACCCCTCGTCACTACCTCTCTGAGGTTAGGCGGGCGACTTACTGAGTAGATGTTACTGAGTAGATGTTGTTTTGTACTCATGCTACACTTGATGTGCATTTTTATTGCACAGGTACTATCATAGCAATGTGGAGAATTCGGAGACTTAGGCGAGCTGCACCATCCGGAGGCGATCCGCAGCTGGCAGAGTCACCTTCATACTGTGACACTGGGTTCTGGGATATGTTTTGGGATATAATGGCTGAGTGAAATCTTTAAACCATTGTTTTAATTAACAGACTTTTATTTGAGTATCATGTAATAAAGTGAACGGAAATGTTTTTTTTTCATAAATGTTAAAAATTGGAAAGTTATTTCTATTAAGTAATGATTTGGCTGGCCTGACATTGATGTCCGGCCCCATCACGACCTTAGGGATTTTGGGTCGTGACATGACCGTACCTGGTCATATGATGTGGCAAGCTCAAATAAAGACGTCAATAGTCCTTTTAGAGGGGAAATATCCACACCCTTTCTGTCCATCTCCTCGAGAATTACTTCGATCTCGAAATTGAAGATAAGAAGCATTGTCTGCGGTAAGGTCCTTGAGTTTGACATGAATTTTAGCCTGGGCATTTAGAATGAAATTCTTGCGAAGAGTCAAGATAACCTTTCTTCCATCAAATATAGACATGGTTGGTGTTGATCGTTGGTGAAAATTAGGCCCCGATTTCGCTCCAAGACTAGGAATGAAAGTTGCCTCTAGGTCTAACTTAGCTATTGGAAGTGATTTCCTCGAGTCTGGATCCGCGACAGATTCTCTACTACCTTGGGGCTTTCTTTGGTGGGACGCCATTGAAATGTGAACACCATTTTCCTGCATAGAAAAGGATATATGGTCAGTTAAACTACTTGGATATTATAAAATAATATGAAAAGTTTCAATCGCTACCTCTTTGATAGCCGTCAAAGTCCTTGAAGCACTACTGATGCTGTCAGTAATCTCGACTACACCCAAATTAGCATCTCCTTGTTTGTTAGAATATGGCTTCACCCGCTTGAAGTTTTGATCTCCATGACTACTATCACTCTCATTTTGGGACGGAGGTTTGTTGGAGGTAGGAATAATGGTACCTAATGGAAAAGAACCCTCGCTGGCTTGATGGGCCTGAACAAGGACCTTATTTTGAAATTCTTTATATAGAGGTCCCTTGACGTCGCATGGTACAACCACTTTGGATTTTAAAGTAGGAGGCTTGCCCTCCCTGTTATAATTTTGAGGCATGATCTGTGAAGGCGTAGTAGTAACTGGCCCGGCGATATTCACCAAAGATTGCAAGTGGTTTACAAGGAAGCGTCCATGCACTCTTTCCCACCAAGACTTATAATCGGACGAGACATGCTTCTTCATCTTGGGCATAATAGGGGAAATGTGGCATTTGACCTACTTTTAGACAAAACACAAATTCGTAAAAGTTTCAATACTTTGTCTAAAGAGCACTCACGAAAATCTTGATCCAAGCAACTGGGGATGTCTTGATAAAAACCGAATGACTGAAACGATGAGGGCTATAAGGCTCCACGATAAAGGTCAATCCATTTCTCAAAGGAAGGTAATTCGAGCGAATACTCATAAAATAATTTGACTCGGACTCTTCCTCGTTTCCATGATCACGATAATAATACAGTTGAGGATTTCCTGGCATTGTGGAAGTCCATACGGCACTTTCTCCTCCATGAATATATTTTCTTGCATCATCATTCCCAAAGTATCTCGATGTTCCCTCACCTGAGTATATGGCCATCAGAGGAGTAGCCGGCCTATTCGTTAGAGCAAGATGAGTCTTGAAGTAGCAGACCAACCAACCATACACATAATGAATTGGAAAGTAAACTCTAGAAGAATCGAGTGGTGAGCCATTTGAAATTGTGTTTAATCCCCTGTAAATTCTAGCTAAGACTGGAACTGCGAGGTTAATTCGTTGCCCACACGCTAGAAGGCCTGCAATCTTGAAAGTCTCAGGCCAAATAAAGTCGCCTTCTTTTGTAGGGAGCTCAAATACACATAACTAATATGATAAAAAAATCAGCCAAGTATACTTCGTCTTTCTTGTCACTTCCAACGCCAAGTTTTACAAATAATGCATCTTCAACTTCCAACCAATTGACCATTTTACCTATGGATCAAGTAGGGTTGTGTGTTGATTTGGGACGAGCTGACTTCTTTTTTTTCTCGCTGGAGGTTGTTCATACTTTAAAACATTTTTTCTCCAAAACTTTATCCATCTTTTTACAGGGACGTTATGATTTTTAGTGTTTCCCTCTCGGAGTTGGTGATATACATCAAATAATTCTGACATGCTTGTGGAAGGAACATTTTATCCTTGTTGAAGCACCTATAAGTTCTCGAGTATTTGGAATAACTTCCTCACAAGGAGACCCCGTTAAAGGTAGACCCCCAATAGTGCACAAATCCCAAAGGGATATGGATAACTCTCCAACTGAGGTAAGTAACGTGTTTGTTAGAGGACACCAAGCCTCACAAATAGCTTGCATGATACTTGTAGAATGATCATAAGTAAACAATGAGGCATAGACATCATCGTAAATATTGGTGGCCCTCAATGCTCGATGGTTCCTACTAAGAATAACTTCGTTCCACTCTCAATAGCCGGGGATATAATGAAATTTGCCACCAAAAGTTAAGGAATCACTCTAGTATACTTCTCCTTTGAGGATTCGTCGTCCTAAGCATGTTAGGGAACTTGCCATTTTAACTTTGTGATTAGGGGAACGGAGATTCCATGTCTTGAATTTACGTTTGGTGTTTTCAAAGGTCCAATCTACCAAACGAAATGGATTTTGCAAGGATGGCCACGAAACTGCATATAAGTCGGGCAGTGGTGTATCAACTAGTAATCCGGTCTCCATTTTACTATCCTTGTGCTCTGAAATTACAAGGTACTTGGACGTGGAGGAAGAGGATGCTGAATCTCTGAAGTAAACCATGTTCAACCTGCATAAAAAAAATTGTTAGTACCTAAGTCAAAAGGGAAGAGTAACAATCACAGTCTTGAAAGACAGCATGGATAAGTAAGAAAAAAAGAATTTTCACCTCAGACGTAAAAAAAAAAAAGGGATGTCTGTGTTGGACATTTATTTTAAAAGGTTTTTTTTTCGTTGCGAACTTTTAAAGGTGTTCGTTAAAGGCATTCGGATTTTGAAGGTTTTCGTTCCGAACTTTTAAAAGGCGTACGTTTCGAACTTTTAAGGGTGCTTGTGAAGGTGTTCGCGACGAACTTTAAAGAGTCCCTACTGCCGACTTTTAAAGATTTCTACCATGAATTTTTAAGAGTCTTCGTAGCGTGCTTTTAAAGGTCTTCACCGCGAACTTTTAAATGTCTCTTCACTATGAACTTTTAAGGATCTTGACCATGAGCTTTTAAGTATTTTTGCGCGAACTTTTATGGGTCTCCCCCACAAATTTTAAAGGTATTCATCGCGAACTTTTATGGGTCTTCGTCGTGAACCTTAAATGGTCTTCATCGTGAACTTTTATGGTTTTCCGCCGCAAATTTTAATGATCTTCATCACGAACTTTTAAAGGTCTTCGTCTCGAACTTATAAAGGACTTCGTAGTTTTACGAAGTTACTTCTAAAAACAAGAAAAGGATACAACAAGTAAAACAAGGAAAAAAAGCACAAGAAAAGAAGAAGAATTACCTTCGCGTTAATGTTTTCAATTCCAAAAAATAGACGCAGGTCACTTGTTAGCGCTGTAATTGATACTCAACAAATGCAAGTACATGGGGTTTATAGATTTGGAAAGGACACGTTAACAAGTCATGGGCCGGTGTAGGATTTGCTGTATAAAGGTGGTTGACTTAATCCTTCTGTGTCCAAACTAAAATTGGTAAGGAATTTGATTCCTAGTTGAATTTAAGATGCTTAAGAATGAAGCTGCGCGGTGGCGGGAATTAAAACGGTCATACGTGCATGAGCTACTCTTGAAGAAAAGGATCTTAGTTATTTTATTGTGTAAAATTTGTAGGTTGTTTTCTTTCTAAAAAAGAACTAAATTTAACTACGATTAAAATTAAAGAATGGCGTATGTTAACTCTGGAAAGTCTTTTAGGCGGCATTTGATTCCTATCATAAGAAAATTTTGTTGGAAATTGTGTTTTGTAAAAAGTGGTTTTTTTACTTTGCCTTGAAATGTATGGCATGTATTGTCATGAACTGGAAACCTATACTATGCACTACTCAATGCATGGGATATTTTTCGTGACTATATTTACATACGGAGTTCTTTACTTCAAGCCTAGTTTTTTTAAATTCACACAACAAGTCTTGAAATAGGGGGCATTTGTAGGCATTTAAAATTTGTCAGAATTAAATCCGTAAAATAATTTGGACTATATTTTAAATTCAAGATATATTGGTCCAAACAAATAAACACTACGGGCTAATATAATTGAATTAATTATATAAGTCCAACATATATGGATTAAATAAATAAGTCTTAATCCATTGGGCTAGCCCATTTAGTTGGGCTACAAATGATGAGCTCACTTTATTAGGCCCAATATGTCATCTTCCTAGAGGCCCAGTTTGGTGCCACGTGTCAAATGATGTGACGCGCCAAATCAAACAAAAGAGCCAATGGGATTATGCCACGTGTCCAAATGACAAGGCATGCCAAGTCATATAAAAAAGGCCAATGAAATTGCGCCACATGTGCAAGTGACATGTTCTGGCCAATCAAATACGATCTTGTCACACTTCAATTTGATTGGTCGGAAAGAGTTTGTTCTTATCATAAATCTTCCCTCCCACAACTATAAATAGGGTATTCATAACTCAGAAAACAAACCAGAAGTTATAACAAGAAGCAAGAGAGAGCTCGTGGATCAAACGTTATGGATTTCTCTAAAAGCTACAAGCATTCAAATGTTCTAAGGATTTAAACGATCAAGACGAACATTCAAGAACAAGCTGCAAGCCCTTGGATTAAAAGCTCGTCAAGATCAAGATC
This sequence comes from Nicotiana knightiana, assembly GCA_005239525.1. Lineage (NCBI taxonomy): Eukaryota > Viridiplantae > Streptophyta > Magnoliopsida > Solanales > Solanaceae > Nicotiana > Nicotiana knightiana. The sequence goes on from ML378777.1 coordinate 13,278, forward strand.
AAGCTTCAAGCGCTTGGATTAAAATAAAATAAAATTCAAAATTAAGCTCAGAGGCTCTTTTATTTACCGTTGAAAAGTAGAATCAAAGGATTCACAAAGATTGTAACACTCAAATATTCGAAATAAAATACTACGATTGTTGCGATATTTTTCGGTCTTGATTTTATTTTCTCAACGCAAATTTATTGTCTACAAATACTTAAACCAAATAATAAAAATAAATTAAAAAAAAAGAAATAAGAAAACAAAATAATGCAACATTGGACCTCAAGGAGAAAACCAACTTCTTATCTAGCCTTTAACTATTGCACCACCCAACACTCTATTCCTCTTTTGGTACATTAAATTTTATTTATTTATTTTTTCTGCGCCATATGTATAAAAGGCTTTATGCGTATAGCGCTTTTTAAAAACGCATTATACCTTAACGGATAAACGGCTTATATATATTTTGATCATCAAATTTTTTTTTCACATATTTTAATTCTTTGAGTCCAGAATAACCACATTTTGATTCGGGACCCGATTTCCAATCGGGATGCTATACTGCTATTCAGTTTTTTGCCTTTAACGTCGGGTCAAATTTACGCGTCTAGTCAGCCAATAACCTGTCACTCTGAAGTCACATTAACCAATAATAACTCTCCACGGGTAATCACATACGTAGCAAGGATACCACGCGCCATATATAAATTCCGCTCAACAACTAATCGCTGTTTCTAATAAAAACCGCCAGTTAAAAAGAGATACCGCGAAAACATACACAGGCTTGGATTCTCTTCTCATCAACCTCTTTTCACTCTTTCGCCGGCGACGGCGTATGGTCATCGGGAAATATACCTGAGAAATCCACGTGGCTACTTTGATCTGAGTTTTTCCGGCAACATTTTCAAAATGGAATCTCACGGCGCCGGTCTCCGCCGTGTCCTTGTCCTGGCCTTCTGTGTCGCCGGTATTTGGTCCGCTTATATTTACCAAGGCGTTCTTCAAGAGACTGTGTATAGCATTTCTCATCTCTTTCCTCTTTCTCTTTTTTAAGCTTCGTTATGTTAGCGAATTTATGATATTTAGTGCAAGTTCTTTTTTTATTACTATGAGAAGATTGGCGTTCTATTCTGCATAGAATTGATAAAATTGGTAAAACTTGCTTTTGCTAAATGTTAGTACTGTCTCATCTTATGTGACACTCTTTATCTTATGCGACACACTTGCATTTTTAATCTGTCCAAAAGGAATGACCCCTAATATATTTAGAATTAATTTAATTTTAAACATATCATTTACCCTTAGTAATATGAATGTGATTTATAGCTACACAAATATGATGGCTTGTTTCAGACCCTAAGTTTCAAAAGTCTTTATTCTTCTAAACTTTCGTGCATAGTCAAACACAATAAATTGGGACGAAAGGAGTGTCATTCATGAAGTTTAACTTTGAGTATTGAGTATGTTACAAAATGACTAGAAGTAATAATTTTTGGAGTTATCCTTTTCTTTTATACTCTTAAAGGTTCAATTTTTAGCACAATGTGCTCGTGATTTTTGAGTTTGATGCTAATTTTTAATGTTTTCCTTTTAACTTAGTTGTGTAATGAGTTTGTGTCCATACATTCCTTTATTTATTTGGTTAATTTTAATATTTTATGTTTGGATTTTAGGTCAACGAAGCGGTTTGGTCCTAACAATGAGAGGTTTGAACACTTGGCATTCCTAAACCTGGCGCAAAATGTAGTTTGCTTGGTATGGTCATTTATAAGTAAGTGTTTTGAACATGTTCGACGATTCTATGTTATAATATCTACGCGAGAACAAGCGCGAGTAAACATAATTGCTTAAGTAATTAAGTGTGGCTTTTTTGTTGCAGTGCTTAAGCTTTGGTCTAATGGGAAGAGTGGTGGTGCTCCTTGGTGGAGTTATTGGAGTGCTGGTATTACAAATACTATCGGTCCTGCAATGGGGATTGAAGCGCTAAAGTACATAAGCTATCCTGCACAGGCATGCCCAATTCTTGTTTGTTTTTATATCCAGTTTCTGCTAAAAAAAAATTTCCTTGTATGTTTCAAGTTAAAGGGCTTAATTCTTTGAATTTTTTTGGTTTTGAGGCGTCACGTGAAATGTGAAACGTACTACTCGCATTTTTGGATCTCTTTAAGTATTCTAAGGATTGAGAGAAATGCATGGGGCTCTGCTATTGTTCTAATTTGTAGAATGGCTGCTGAATTTATGTTAGTTGATGACAGTATAACACCTTCATGGTTGTTTTCTTTTTTCATTTTTTCTTCTAATGGATTGTAATGATTCCCTTACAGGTCCTGGCAAAATCATCGAAAATGATTCCTGGTATGTCAGCTAGCAAGCAACTTTGCAACTTACATAAATGTTCTTTCCTTTAAGTATGCTTCTGAGTATTGTTGTCAATAAGGAGATTTACGAAAAGATAAAGGCTGATAGAAATATAAGATATGATTTCTCTTTTTCTTGAAAATGCCTTGAAGTTTTTAAAGTTTCGTAGAAGGAAAAAGAAATAATAATACTATTGAATTTCTGATTGAAAGAGCATAGAGGGAGTATATGGGATGATTTAGGTAATTGGAAAAGGATTTGGAAGTAGGTAATTGGAAAAACGATTTATTGATGCGAGGGTATGTGGGAAATAGCCTCTCTACCTTCTCAGGGAGTCAGGGTAGGAGTAAGGTTTGCGTAAACACTACCCTCCCCAGACCTCACTTGTGGGATTACACTGGGTTTGTTGTTGTTGTAATTGGAAAAACAATTTAGAAGTATGTGCTTTTATCATTTAGAAACTGGTTTTAGCATCCAAAAAGTGGAAACCATATTATTGCCAATGCAGTTCTAGAGTTATGTGATATGATCAGCCACTACATTTTGATTCCAGGGAAAATTGGAGATTCCTAGAAAGGATAGCTCCATTGGTGCTGAAAAAGGGGAAACTAGAGCATTCTGTCGAGAAACATGAGTTCAATTGGATCAAGATGTTTGCCATTGATACAGTTTTCAAGGGGTGACCATTAGGTGGAGACTAGTGTCACTGTGGACATCTATAGGATCACTTAGATTTTGTATGGAGGGCTGTGCATCGGGATAGAATCATGCTATTACAAAAAGAGGGGACAAAATTGAAAACTTTTAGTTAGATTTCTCCATTCTTGCAAGCTGATTACACCCCCCCCCCCCCCCCCCCAAATGATCTAAGTTTTCTTCAGTGAGAATTTGGAGGTCGAACTTTGTTAATGAAAAAGTTGATTATAGTGGAACTTCCTCTTCTTCTTTTTACCCTATATTTGATTGCTTCTTGCAGTAATGCTGATGGGAACACTAGTTTATGGCATAAGATACACAATTCCGGAATATGTGTGCACTCTACTTGTTGCTGGTGGTGTATCAGTGTTTGCTCTCTCCAAGGTAAAATTTGGATTAAATATCTAAAATACAATGAATAGCTTTTCTTCTTTCTTTCCCTTTTGCCTCTGACATGCTTGTAAATATTGGAGGAAAAGGAAAAGATCCTTTCTGTGCAGTACCCCTTACCTTTTTTCTTGTACTTGACTTGATTTCAGACTAGCTCGAAAACCATAAGTAAATTGGCGCACCCAAATGCTCCACTTGGGTATGGGCTGTGCTTCTTGAACCTTGCCTTTGATGGTTTCACCAATGCTACTCAGGATTCAATTTCAGCAAGGTAATTTTCACTGACACTGATTCTTTCTAAGATTTTTTGTGCATGATCTCCCTGAAGTTCTTCTGAGAAAATATTTGTTTGGGTTTCATGCGCATTAGTTTTTCCTTCTCACTTCCTGAAAGTCAAAACTAATGTTCTTCACATCATGAATATTTTGCCATGCTGGGTAAAACACTACGTCATGGAATTGACTCTTGGTCAATAGGTTTGTATTTTCTCAAGTTGAATCCTCTGTCTTAAAATCATCCAGATTAGAACTGAACTTTTATCTCTCTACATACCAAAGAACCTTATAGAGTCTTCTCAACTATACCATTTTACCACTCTCTAGCTGGATAGGAGTAGTTTGGCTAGAAAAGACGTATTCATAAAGGAGCGAACAAATACTTTCTTTTTTGTAAGTCTGTTCTTCCAAATGCGTAACTGCAAGATTCTGTTTATTACCAATTTTAGTGTCCCAAATTTTTTGATACTCTTTAAAGCATGAAAGGGTAAAGTTAGTTGAAGTACCTCCCGTCAGATATCCAACAGAGCGGTTACTCACAAAAGGATACATTTCAATGGCTTAACCATAGAAACTGCATCCCCGAAACCGCCTCAATCAGGCGCATAGCTGGCTAGAGAGGGACATCAGGGATAGCAGGATAATAACTGGAGTCAATACCTTCTGGGGCACCCAAGGGTGTGACCTAGTGGTCAAAGAAGTGGGTTGAGAACCGTGAGGTTTCAGGATGAGGCAAAAACCGTAGATGATTTCTTCCCATCTGGCCAAGCCACGGTCAATAGTTACTTAGTACCTATGCTAGGGAGATACTAGGTACCCGTGGAATTGGTTAAGGTGCGCCAAGATGGTCCGGACACCATGGTTATTAAAAACTATTGGGAAATTTTCAGATTTCGAGTTGAAATTCAATAAAGAATAGGAGGGATTTTCATGTAATTATGTTCCATACTACGAGGATTTATCGAAGTTTCATGCTAATATTATCTTCAATGCATAGCCAGCGGCATAACTTAAATTTCAGGCCACATACATGGCTGTTGTTGTTACACATCCTTTTCTCCTCATCAAATGTCATTGTTTAACAATACTCTTATTCTTTCGTTTAAGGAGTTGTCATGTAACCTTTAGAAATCATTATTGTGGATGAATAATCCAGTTCTTCACCTGTATTTAACAACTAAGTTGTCCGTTTTTTCTCAGGTATCCTAAGACTTCTGCTTGGGATATTATGTTTGGCATGAATTTATGGGGTACCATTTACAATATGATTTTCATGTTTGGCTGGCCAACTGCCAGCGGTTATGAGGCTGTTCAGTTCTGTAAGCAGCATCCAGAGGCAGCATGGGACATTCTACTTTACTGCCTATGCGGTGCTATGGGCCAGAATTTCATTTTCCTAACCATTAGTCGATTTGGTTCTCTGACCAACACAACCATCACTACAACACGCAAGTTTGTGAGCATAGTTGTATCTTCTGTTTTAAGTGGCAATCCACTGTCAGAAAAGCAATGGACAAGTGTTATCATGGTGTTCTCAGGATTATCTTACCAGATTTACGTGAAGTGGAGGAAGTTGCAGAGGTTGACAAAGAAGAGGAAGCCCATGTAAATGTTATATCTTTTTATCTGAGGATACGGTTCTGTACTATTAGCCATTCCTGCTGTAGTTCCAGTGTCTCAGGAGTGGTAACACTTTGATCATTGGACAATGTAACCGAAAAGAATTACAGTTGTAGATTGAATTACTTTTTCTGGGTATATTGTTAGCTAGCCCATTTTTGTAATTGTTTCATACTAGCAATCTGAAAATAAACATTTCAGAAGCTGGTATAGCATCATTAAAGTTTTATAGAACATCTCAAAGGACTTCTCTCTTTTGCTTTTTCCCTCTCTATAAACCTAGGGAGGTGCCAATTTGTAAGTACACTGTTTGTTCTGTACAATTTTTGGTTTGTGGTATACCGAAAAAGGGTAGTAGATCCATCTGCACTCCTTATTCCAAGTCAAAAAGTAATTCAAAATAACACTTACTAAGATCCTTACTTTATTTGGGCCATGGTTTGGGCATCATGACCACATGTAATTACTATTATGTACATCCATACTCTGCACCAAAGAATTGACACTGGTCATATAAGGTCATTCTAGTCCTTTCCTCAATATTTAAGCCACAGAGGAAGGAAAGTGATTGCCAGTAGAACTCACACTTTAATTTGTACAGTTTTCCCTCCCCTTTTACCACTGGCTTTTGCTTTTAGTAATGATCACAGTTGCCCACCACCACCACCAACTGCTGACCAATTTAAATAAGCAACAGATTTCTCAGACCCCTCATTCCCCACAAGATTCCACCCCCATTTACAGATCTCTCTGAAACAGGGACAGCAGCAGCAGCAGCAGCAGGAATGGAAGAAGTCTCTTGTATAAAGCCAGAGAAAGCAACAACCTTTATCTTTATGAGTAAGAACTCATCTCTTTCATGTTCTGTGCTTATAACAAGTTTTTGTGTAAGATAACTGTTCATTTGCAGTCAGCATTACCTGTAACAGTATCACAGCAATGAGCAATCTTACTATCTCAGACAAGTAGAGCAGGAGAAGAAAAATGTCTGCACACACGAACCATAATGCATTCTCCAATCATATAAAGTATGTTTTACATTACATGTAGATCAGGCAAAGAAAAAAAAAACTCTGAACAGCCTAGAAGCTTATTATATAACATCTACACACACAATAAATGAAAAGAAACTGACATAGAAGGCCAATTCAACTTGTTGATCCTCCTAGCTCTCTCTATGTTTTCTTCCTTCTTTTTTTTTTTTTTTTTTTTTTTTTTTCTGTCTTTTCAATATTCTCTATAAACCTTGGCGAGGTGCCAATTTGTAAATACAATGTTTGTTCTGTACAACTGGCTAATCAATAGCCGAAAACTTATGGAACATCGAATACCCCCATTCGGGTTCCATAACAACACACAAAAGAATGAGGGACAATAAGAAAAGCACACTAGATACTGTGAGTATTAGGTCGGAAACTCCGAAAAGGATGCAGATCATCTGTCAGATCTCCAAAGAAAAAGTTAGAATGCCTCCATTGCATTCTAGGGTGCAGACCAGATCTTCCAAGGCCTCTTGAAAAAAACTCAGGTCGTAGTGACTGCAATCCAAACAAAAAGAACTCCAAAAAATTGAGTAGACTACATATAACAAAAACTGTTGATCAAAGTTATGGTGATTCTGCCCGCCGCAGCATCTGTGTAAGGTTTGATCAGTAAAGTTGGTTATAGACTGTGGAGGAGGGCTCTTTTGCACGATGGAGGTTGTGTAAGATTTGTGCCTGGATACGGGGATGTGGACTCCACTCCAAGTGTTTTCAATAGGAACTGCCTCTCCTGCAAAAACAATAGATAAATAAAAAGTTAATCTCAGTCTTGGCTCACGCTTCACATAAAACAGGTAAGGTCAAAGAGAGAGGCATATGAAAATGAAATCATGCATCACAATTGACATGAAATAGAAAAGTCAATGTAAAAGGCATGATGAGCATCACTAAACTAAATTTCAAAATAGTTTCCACATTACCAAAAATCAGGGAAGAACGTGAAAGTAATCCAACCGATGAAAGTAGTAATTCTTCAGAGTTGCATTCTACGCATATGATGAAGAAATTTTTTTAACCAAAACAGCTAACTGTTTGATTAGATTTGTTATCTTACCTTTTAAATCTTCATAAGGGTCAAAATTTTAAAAGAGGAATTCTTTAATCAGTCTGCATTAAAGTTGAGCACGTCTTTCAAAAATAATGCAAACGAGCTAGAATAGAACATGGATGTGAATCCTTATGGTTAAGGCAGACTAGAAAGGGAGATCAAGATTGTGAAAGAAGTGAAAGTGTAAGAGATAATGATGAGGAAGCAGCTTATAATTCCAAAATCAATTCTGCTGCAAGTTCCTTGAGCCGAAGGTCTATTGGAAACAGCTTCTCTACCTTCACAAAGGTAGGGATAAAGCTGCGTACACACTACCCTCCTCAGACCCCACTTCTGGGATTTCACTCCCCACTTCTGGGATTTCACTGGATATGTTGCTGTTGTTGGATTCTGCTGCAAGCTTAAGATCGTTCACCAGCTCTTCTGGAAGTTAGGTTAACGAAGTGAAGGACCGGTAAACTTGCAGGGTTTTAGCAAGAAATTCTGTTTACTAGTATGTGTAAACTCACATAGATCAATACATAAAAGACAATCAGTAACTTCCAAAACCCTGATTTTTTTTCCTTCGACTGTTCAGTACATAACAAGCAGAAATTGGCACATATCTAAGATATTGCCTTCTGGCAAAGATTTGGGAGGTCTTAAAATCAGATAATTGCATCAAGTAGAAATACCAGACATCTTCAGTTTACTCGAAGATTTTGGGGGTTGCATGTCACACATATTTTCAGTCCAGCTCTGTTCCTTCTTCTTTTTAGTGCTTTTTATTCTTTTTTGTTCTCTCAACAAACTGGAGCTGACAATAGATGCTTAGAATGATAATATATTTATAGCTCACCTTTCTTTATATTGAATGAAACATGATACACAGCACTCCAGATAACAAGGATTCAGATTTCTGTTAAGGAGATACAAAATGGAAAAGAACAAAAATAAAACAAAAGAAGTATACTTTCTCTTGAGCTTTTGAACTAACCAACTGAGGCAAAAGTAAACTATGTTTTCAGTTGTATTGATTTGTCTATAGTTCACTATGGGCAATACATGGTTGGAACATATTCACATATTGCACCTCAGTAAGAATCATTGCAGAACTGATAAATCGTTGTAAACACAGTGTCGTTTGTTGCTCCAATCCACCCGTATAATCTCTCCTAATATCTCAATTAAACAAAGGTATCCGTTCTTTTGATGGATTACCCATGCATAAAAGTTCAATTTGATCCATTATCTAAATGCACTGATGGTGAAGCTCTTTAGCAAAACATTTACATTGAACTGGTTTAATATTAACAAGGCATAGATTGCTTACACTTTCCGAAAACTTTGGGGTGGGAATTTCTGCAGCTAAAGATCTGAACAGTGGAGTTACTTGAAGAGGAGAAGTGAAATCTGTATCCAGAAATTCACATTCAGCTGTAGGTGGTCCATCATTCACTTTTTCTTCACCTCGAACTGGCAAAGTATCTGAGATAATGCAATCACCACAAGTATCAGCATAAAGCAACTCCAATGACTGTTAAACTAAAAGAAATATTTTTCAAGTTCTTAATTCAGATAATGCAATCACATCAGCGCACCTTGATCACTCAACTGAGAAGTTCGTAGTTCAGATTCAATATCCTGATGGTGCGCACACGCCTCGGCTTGGCTTTCTTCTGTTTTATCGGCCAGCGCATGGGAGAGCAGAGTTGATCCCGTACTATACTCAGAGCTGCCAGCAGAATCTTCAGATAAAGCAGGTTGCCTGCACAACGACATTTTTAGACACAACGGCTATGGTAAGCTGAGCGTCGTTAGAAATGTGAGCTTGCATCGTCAATACCTCCAAGATGGTCGACTACCTTCATTACTGCTCTTTGAATCTGCTATCAGGTCCTTATAATCATCAGGTCCAAGATTCATCTCAGGGATCTGGAACTTGAGCATATCACCTTCCTTTGTTTGATGAAGAAAATCTTGGAGTATCTAAAAAAATATTCAAGCTTTTCCATTAGAGTTTCTGCAGATTAAGTGCAGATCCATTTTTACACATACGAAACACAAGGGATAGAGCAGGATATTTGCAGAAATTTATTATTAGCAGCTCAAGCTGTCTTTGTCATTTTCATGTAGTTGAAGAGATAAAAAACGGTTCTCCTATTTTTGCTGTAAGGAATGAATCATGAAACTAAAGTGTATTACACAATTATTTTGAATGGTGTGGACCAGAATAGAGAGAAAAAGAGCTTTAGGGGTGTTATTGTTAATGATGGTTCCCCTAAAGTGTATCAACTGGTACATTAATTCGTTCCAAAAGCAGAAGTGTATTAACCGTACAAAGAACATAGACTTCACCTTCCAAGCATTTTCAAGGCTTTGATCTGTATTCTCTGTATTAACTTTCATAGCCAGTGAGCTTAGCAGCTCCGCTTGTTGCATCAAAGCTTGTACCTTTGGATCGTCTTTCTTAAGGAATGTTCCTTGAGTTTTGTTGTCTTAAGAATCCAAAAACAGTGAGTTAGTTATGTGTTTAACTAAATAGATCAGACAGTTACTGTACTAGTACATGGTTATTTACCATTTTCAGTTGTCTGCTGATGAGATGCCAAGTTTTTCCCAGCGTTACGAAAGTTTTGAGCTAGTACTGCAAATGGATGTCTTAGTAGTGGATGTGCAGTTCCACAATCACCAAAAGATTTTTCTCCGCTGTCACAATTTTGACGGACATTTGAGATGTGGCTCGTCCTACATCACAACAATATAGTGTTATATTGGCTACATCGCAACAATATAGTGTTATATTGGCTACATCGCAACAATATAGTGTTATATTGGAGACTCGCTCTCTCTCTCTCTCCAAACTATAGCTAAATCCTTCTTTATCCATTTTTACCTCAGCTTTTTAAAAGGAGCAGCAGCTTCTGTTATGTTGTCAATATTGAGACCATCTGGAAATATAATCCTCTTGTTATTTAGGTTAACAAATGAATTGCTGTTTTCTTTAGCCAAAGCTTCATGTTTAGCTCTCTTTTTGCACAGTGTAGTGAATCGATTCTTCACAGCATTATCCGTTCTGCATTTATAAAACCAAGAATATCAGGTGAATACTTAATTTTCCCAACTAAATGCTGAAAAGCACAACTATGTTGGCAATAACAAAATACAATGTTATTTACCTGCCTGAAACCACCTTGGCAATTTCAGTCCATCTGTTACCAAAAATCTTTTGAGCCTGCAAATAAAATTCTTTTTCTATCAGATATCTAGAGTTTGATCACAAGACAATTTCTAACCAGCTATATTGCACGGACTCTCCAAAATAGCTGCCGCATTCCGTGTCGGATCCTCCAAAAATGCACTATTTTTGGAGGATCCGACACGCACCCATCGATATTTTCAGAGAGTCCGAGCAACATAGCTAACCATAACTTAAATGGGCTGAAATAGAAAATAGCAGCAATCAAACACAATCCACAGTGGAAAATAGCCCAAAATGCTAAAATAAGTGGAAGTGAGGGGAGTAGGATATAACAAAGAAGCAATCAAGAAAAGCATCATTTTTACCTCACATAAAAGCATATCTTCTTCAGGTGACCATCCCCCTTTCTTGAAATCAGAGTTCAAATAAGTGAACCATCTGCAGATATTTCAAATAATATCACCTTAAAATACCAACCAAAAAAGAAAAAGGAAAAACAGAAACACAGAGTAATAGTAGCTTATATCAAGAACTCATTTTTTGACTAACCTTCTTCTGCATTGCCTTGTTGTTTTATCCTTGAACTTCGATGCTATGATCGTCCAACTACAAAAACAAACCAGAAAATAAATTTAAATTTCATTACCAATATCACATACACACTTAACTTTAATCACATATTAACAATAAAGTTGAAAGAAAAATCAAATAGGGTAAAAAGTAATTACTTGTCAGTTCCATGGATTCGAATTTGCTCTCTTAGTATATCATCCTCCTGCAACTCAAAAGAACAAATCCACTACATATCAAAACTCCAATCAATACAACAATCCAACCAAAAAAAAAATCTCAAAAATCATTTCTTGCAAATATCCCAATGCAGTAATTCCAAATTAACAAAATCAACAACAACTATGCCGCCGTCCTAAACCAGCTGGGGTCGGCTATATAGATCCTCACTTTTCCATTTGAGCTCAACTCATGTTTAAAATCCAATCAATACAACAATCCAACAACTTAAAACACAAAAACAAAAAAAAACCAAAAATCATTTCTTGAAAAAATCCCAATACAGCAATCAAAAAATAACAAATTCCAAAAACACAATCAAATTAAAAAAAAAAAAGAAAAAAAAGAAACCAAATAATTACAAACCTCTTGGGACCAAGAAACAATATGTCTTTCTTTAGGTTTAGCAACTTCACCACTATTTGAACTTTTCTTCATATTCTGTTGCATACTTCACTTCTCTGCTCCTTCAACACTCGCATGCTATAGTAAAAAAGAAACCCTTTTAGGTGAATGATATATAAAAAGAACAAAAAGGGTGTATTGCAAAAAGGGAAAACTGTTTCACTTCTCTTTACACTGGTAATACTTCTTCAATAACTAATTACAAACAAATTACAATCTTGGTCATTTTAACACACAATTTATTTTGCATAGGATTCTGACTTTTAACCCAAAGACTCAACCTTTTTTGCCCCAAGAAAGTTTAAACAACATCCATAGAATCCGAATTAGGATAAAATTTGTGTTACCTCGAGATTTGGGAAAATGAAAAAAGAAACAATCTTGGGGTTTATGAATTATGGGGTTATGTTATAGTAACGTAGATCTAAAGGTATATGAAACCTTAAAGATTGTATTTTTATGGTTGCTGTTAATGTTAAAATGGTGATATTCTTGATATAGAGAAAAAGGGGTGGTGGGTTTTATGGAGCAGAGAAGTGAAGTATGCAACAGAAT
>ML378777.1:26348-53921 GCA_005239525.1 Nicotiana knightiana
GATTGTATTTTTATGGTTGCTGTTAATGTTAAAATGGTGATATTCTTGATATAGAGAAAAAGGGGTGGTGGGTTTTATGGAGTGGGGGGTGGGGGATTTTGGGAGGGCGGGTGTGTAGGAGTGAAGTGTTCAAAAGAGCATATTTTTTGCTCTTGTTTAAAAGGGGGTGAGTTTTCTTGAATTATTTTTCTTGATGTTTTGGTGTTTCTGAGTGGGGTATAATTGGGGTGGGGGTAGGGTTGGGGTAGGGGGGAGTGTGGTGTTAAAACAATCAACGGATTCTTGCTTTTGAGCGCGGGTATGAAGGAGAAGTTTGAAAAAATAACGCTGAATTCCATGAGGCTATAATTAATGGCATAGTAGAAACTACACTCATCATTCCCCACTTTCTCTTTCGTTTCTTATAATGTACGTATAATGCTTTCTACAGTGTGTATAGTATTTGAAGATAATGTAATGATATTAGTGACGTAGATAGGAATTTTTTTAAGGTTTTTCAAATTTAAAAGAAGTCGAAAAAAATTTCCAATAAAAGATATTCAATATATGTTATATACATTTAAAATCTAATATTTTATCTATATATACAATGTAATTTTCCGATTAAAAGCGGTCAATTGACCATCCTTACAAGACTGTAGCTTCGCCCATGAGTGCCACACTCTCTCCTGAGCCGAGGATATATTGAAAACAGTCTTTTTATCTTTACAAGGTAGGGGTAAAAGTTGCATATACACTACTTTCCTCACTCTACTTGTAAAATTACACCGAGTTTGTTATTGATATTGTTATTATTGCATTGTCATACTCTATGATGTTCATATTAAGATGAACCACATTGATAATCTTAATTGAAAAATTATTTATATAAACTATCATTAATTTCTTCATTGAATACTTAACTTAATTAACACTCCATTAATTGGAGTGGTAAAGCTAGATTTGAAAAAGAATAAAGTATTAACGAACTTCTTAGTTTTTCTAACATGTCAAAAACTAGTTCACCAAATTGAATAATATTAGGAAACTGGAATAAGATACTAGTATTTCAACAAGTGTAATATGATGTTTGATTTTTCTTTTCTTTTATACATTTGATATATATGTATTAATGTATTTACTTTAAATTTTTGGACCCATCTTTGCCTTTTTTTTTCTTCTTTAACCTTCTGATTATCTATTTTTTTTCCTAACTCATTTTTTTTGAATAGTACATGACAATATTCGTGACCCAACTACATGCATTATAAGATTCATATAAATTTCTTCAGTTCAAATTTTTTACTTGTTTTATAGTGGGGGTAATTGGGGGTGAGTTTTTCTACTTAAATGAAAAAAATAAAGAGGGTGCAACCCACGTGAGTTTTGAAGAAAAAGAAAGGGATAAATAGGGTCTGATATTATTTGAAATTTATCTATTATATGATCATGTGGTCACTGGTCATTCCAGCCTGGTCTGATCATTCATCTCTTTGAAGTGAGTATATGGAATATTGTTCTTGTTTGAAAGTTGAAAATTTCTTGTTTCTTATTCTCATTTGCTTGAGGATGAAACTTCCTAAAATTCAAACTTTTTTAACCTTTTTTTTAAAAAGAAAAGAAAATTATATTACATAGACAGATTAGTGAAGTAAAAAAGAAAAATAGGACAGTAAGAATGAGCATACACTTACGATGTGAAAGTCTCTCACTGATACGACCAGACTATATGCTTTAGCGATGCCTTGATGTTGGATTATATTGGTAATATTCTGGATATAGTAGTATATATTAAGGTTTATTATTTTACCATAGATAACAATAAATAATTGTGTGGAAAATTTAATAAAAGCCAAATGGAGAAGTGATTATGATCAGACCAAATGAATTTCAACTTGCACACTGTGATTAAAAGTCAGCTCGGTGCACTAAGTTCCCGTTATACGCGAGGTCCGGAGAAGGATCGGACTATAATGGTCTATTATACGCAATTTTATCATATATTTCTGCAAGAGGATACTTCCACGACTCGAAATTATTTATTTTCCACCTAGTTTATTTTAAACAGCATGAAATTGGTCCATCAGCCTAATTGGTATGACTTTTAAAAATTCAAATTACTCATGAATTTGGAGTTAATTGATTGAATAAATTATTGACATTTTGTCCTCTCTAGTTAGCCTTATAGCTTGTCAAATAGCTTTCATAGAGGTCATGAAAGTCATTTGATTGGATTTTGTTTTTGTTGATAGTGAAAATTAGTTAATTCGATTATCCCCCCTGAAGTTTTAAAAAGATCATTTTAGTTCCCCCATCTTTGGCTATTGGTACATTCGTCACAACAGTTCTAAACATCTCATATTACAAGCAAGAGTTAGGACCATTCTTTTACCAAAATCTTCTGTCAAAATTATAGCATTCGATAATCATATATAGAGTTAATTGCATCTCATCAAGTTGAAAAAGAAGTGGAGCAGTTTTCATGTTTATGAATTTTCATATATGGATATGTAATTAATATATATCCTGCAAAGGCTATTAAAGAAAAACGATAGTCCTATAGTAATGTGCTAAAATAAGACCTGTGGGGGGGAAATATAATTAAATAAAATATTGAGGATTGCAGTACATTTTAACTTTTGGAGTCAAATGTTCTACTTCTAAAATCCTTTTTTCTTGAGTAGTGTGGTAGTCAAACTTCAGTTTTTGACCCTTAATCACTCTGTGTTGCATGTTCAGAATATATTAGTTAAATCCTACTGTATTCTTAAAAGTTGAACTACGTGCTTGAAAGAATGAAGGGGAGATTCCCTGCCCTTTTGAACAATTAATGGCAAAACATAAAGGTAAAAATAATAAAATATAATCCTTTTTAAATACAATGTGTATTCATTTTGTTGAACTAAGATAATATGTTTATTTGGTTCCAAAGTTCGTATTTATAAGTGTTGACCCTTGAGATAATATATAGTATGTATGGGATTTGAAATAGGAATGTCTAGTTGAAAATTTTATATTTAGTATTCTAGTTCAAAATTTTAAGGGTCATTCTAGGAAATTTATTGGGTTGCAAGACTCACCCTTTTTCTTTTTCTTTTTTTTCCTGAATAGATTCATTTATCAGCAATAGTGAATAGCGCAACTGACTTGTCTGTGGTAAGCCATCTACTCTTCTACTATCCCTACTAGTGCTTGTAAATGCTCCATATGACTGTTGTGGGATTAGATACTATGACTTAGATGTTTGATTATGTATTTGTGATAGACCTGATATGTCATCTCGTGTTTTAAAACTTAATTTTGTGATTCTAAGCCTTAAAAATTATGTTTTAGCCTTCCTCGGTTTGTGTGCAGTCCGGGCGTCTTTTATGTAAAAACTGTGAAAAATTAAAGATTTTTGCCAAAAACTACATTTGAGTTGACTTCAATCAATATTTTTGTAAGCGGACCCGAATTCCTATTTGACGGTCCCGATTGGTCCATATCGTGATTTAGAACTTGGGCGTATGCCCTCAAGTTTGGAAGTCCATAGCCCAAGATATCGGGCTTTGTCAAAATTTGAAAGTTAAAGACTTAATGAATTTGAAATGTTTGACTAAAGTTTGACATTTTCGGTAACGAGTCCGTATTTTGGTTTCGGAACCCGGTATAGGTCCAATACCATATTTATGACTTGTCTGTAAAATTTGATGAAAAACGGAGTTGGTTTGACGTGATTCGGACGTCCGATTGTGAAAATAGGATTTTCAAAGTTTTCTTGAAAAATTCATTTGACTTGGTGTTCAATTCGTAGTTCTAGGTGTTATTTTGGCGATTTGAACGCGAGCAAGTTCGACATTTTTAGACTTGTGTGCATGTTTGGTTTGGAGCCCCGAGGGCTCGGGTGAGTTTCGGATAGGCTACAAAGTGAAAATTGGACTTAGAGCATTGCTGGTGTTTCAATTTTTGGTATAGGCCTCTGATCTCACAAATGCGAGATCATGTATCACAATTGCGACCTCTGCAGGTTCCGCATTTGCGAAGAATAGCCGGGCCTCATGATTTTTGCATTTGCGAACATTCCTTCGCATTTGCGAAGTAGGACGAGGGAAGGAAGTGATCACAAATGCGATCACTTGGTCGCAATTGCGAAATTGGTCAGGCTCGCATTTGCGATGATAGCAGGAATGTGGAACCTTCGCATTTGCGATAGGTTCTTTGCATTTGCGAGGCTCGCATTTGCGAACCCCAGGTCGCAAATGCGACACCTGCAATTGATCAAAAATGACTTTGGACGGGATTTTTGGTTCATTTCTCAAATTTTCAAAACCTAAAACCTTAGAGGCGGTTTTTCCAAGACTTCTTCTTCCCCAAATTGTTAGTAAGTGATTCTAACCTACTTCCTTTCAATCTTTCACTACGTTTCCTAAAAAATTCAACCTAAAATCTAAGGTTTTCATGGTGGAATTGGGGGTTTTTGAGTAGAAATTAGGGATTTGGTAATTTGGGGATTTAGACCTCAAATTGAGGTCCGATTCCAAAACAAATAACATAACCGGGCTCGGGGTGAATGGGTAAACGAGTTTTGTTCCGAATTTTGGGTTTGGACCGAGCGGGCTTAAATTGAATTGTTTGGTAGTTCCTAAGGCTTAAATTGAATTGTTTGGTTGATAATTTGCTAGATTCTATTGGTTCGGAGGATTGTGCGAAAGGAAAAGGCATGGTTGAGCTTTGAGTTTGGGACATTGGAGCGAGGTAAATGTCGTGGCTAACCTTGATTTGAGGGAATAGGACTTGCGTGTCTATTTGCTACTTGTTTAATTGTTGGGAACAAAGTATATGTGAGGCGACGAGTACTTGTGCGTTGTAGTCGGGTTAAAGCATGCGGGTTGGGTTTGGTATCTTGCAATCATAGCTCCCTTTTGTTCATATTATCCATGTTTAGACTAGTATTGTTAAATCGATCGCTTTTATCATGTTTACGAATATTTTGGTGATAATTGAGTGTTGATTCCGAAGTTGAGGTTGACATTGTGTATCCAAATGTGGAATAAGGCTTGTATGTGTTATTTTATCTCCCTGTTGTTATTGTTCTTGCATTATGGTAAGGGAGAGTGTTAATTCATAAAGGGTGATGTCGTGCCGTTTCTATTGACTTTATGGTGAGGTTGAGAGTGTTAATGCACGAAGGGTGATGTCGTGCCATATTGTGAGTATAATACATGAAGGGTGATGTCGTGCCATGTTATGAGAGTTAATGCACGAAGGGTGATGCCATACTGTTTCTATTAATTTCACGTTGAGGATGAGAGTAAAAGCACGAAGGGTGATGCCGTGCATTTTTTCTTTACTGTGTTCACTGTTTTCTACTGATTCGTAGTATATTGGTTGCTCAAGTTATCATTATGTTGTAGTTCTTCATCTTGTATCCCCCTCAGCACGTTTCCCCTTCCCGGTATTGTCTGTTTAGTTCTTCATTACTGTTATTCGTGTGTGTGTGTGTGTGTATATATATATATATATACACTGTTAAATTGTACATGTTTGATTTGTAGGTGTCTTGTCTTAGCTTCGTTACTACTTCGTCGAGGTTAGGCTCGACACTTACCAGTACATGGGATCGGTTGTACTGATACTGCACTCTGCACTTTCTGTGCAGATTTTGGTACTAGCTCTGGCTGATTGAGAGATTAGCTGTCGGATTTGCTACCAGGAGACCCAAGGTAGATCTGCTAGCGTTCGCAGACCCTGGAGTCTCTTCTTAGTTTTATCTTTTACTGTTTTTCTACTTCAGAACAATGTATTTTCCCTTCTTCAGACTCTGTTTGTAGTAATCTTAGTAGCTCGTGGATTGTGACTGCAGATCCGGGTGGATGTAAATGTTGAAACCTTTATATTATTCCATTTTTTTTGTATTTCATCTTAGTTTATTGTTGTGGTTGACTGAATTGAATAAGGTTTAGCTTAATAATACTCTAATGTTGGATTGCCTAGCAAGTGAAATGTTAGGCTCCATCACAGTTCCGTCGGTGAGAATTTCGGGTCGTGACAAGTTACTATCAAAGCACTAGGTTGCCTAGGTCTCAAGATTGGGGAGCGAGCTTAGTAGAGTTTGGGGAATCGGTACGGAGACGTCTGTACTTATCTCCTAGAGGCTATGAAGTTTAGGAACAAATTTCACTTATATTCTTCTCTGTTGTGCGACTTTGTTTTCTCAATACTGATTGAACTCTTCTACTCTTATTCTCTCGCAGATGGCGAGAACACGTACCGCTTCTTCAGCTGAGCAGCATCCAGAGCCTCCAGTGGCAGCTCCTACGAGGGGCATAGGTCGAGGCCGTGCTAGAGGCTGAGTTCGTGCCAGAGGCTGAGGTAGGGGCAGGGCTCAGCCCAGAGCCCCAACAGCAGCCCTAGCGGTGGAGCCTCAGGTAGAGTTTGAGGATGAGGCTCCAGCCCAGACTGTTCCTGCCGGGCCAGCTCAGGTTCTGGAGGGGTTCATTGCCACCCCAGTGCTTCAGGACGGTTTGGTTTGTTTGGTGGGCCTTATGGAGAGTGTGGCCCAGACTGGCGCATTTCCCATGGCACCAACTATCTCTCGGGCTGGAGGAGGAGCACAGAATTCTGCGACTCATACTCCGAAGCAGATGGCTCCCCAGTATCAGACTCCAACAGCTCAGCCAGTCAGGGTAGTTTAGCCGGTTGTTGCGGCATAAGCCGGTGAGGGGCCATCTATGTCTTCAGAGGCTTTATGGAGATTGGACAAGTTCACCAAGCTCTTTCCAGTTCACTTCAGTGGTGCATCTTCAGAGGATCCCCAGGAGTATCTTGACAGCTGTAATGAGGTTCTACGGAACATAGGTATAGTGGACACCAATGGAGTCGATTTTGCTGCATTTCAGATGACTGGTTCCGCCAAGAAATGGTGGAGAGATTATTTGTTGACCAGACCAACGGGGTCGCCTGCTCTTACTTGGGACCAGTTTTCTCAGCTCTTCCTGGAGAATTTTCTCCCTATCACATTGAGAGAAGAGCATCGCTGTCAGCTCGAGCTTCTTCAGCAGGGCAGTATGACTGTTACTCAGTATGAGACCCGTTTTGTGGATTTGACTCGTCATGCTCTTCTTCTACTTCCTACCGAGAGGGAGAGGGTGATGAGATTTATTGAGGGACTTGCTCAGCCTATCAGATTGCAGATGGATAAGGAGACTGGGAGTGATTCTTTTCAGGAGGCTGCCATTGTCACCTGACGAGTCGAGGTGATTCTTGCTCAGGGAGGTTAGGGGTTTGACAAGAGACCTCGTAATTTCGGAAGGTTCAGCGGTGCCTCATCTGGAGGCAGGGGTACTTTTGGTAGAGGCCATCATCACAGGTTGTTTCATTCAGCACTCCAGGCATCCCGCAGTGCTCCAGGTGGTCGTGGCCCTCATATGCCTTATTCTGATCAGCTAGCTTAAAGTGCACCACCAGCTCCTATCAATGCACCTCCGCTCCAGAGTTTTCATGGTGGTTACTCAGATCAACATGGTCACTTTCACGGCCATCAGTCACATCAGTCGAGGTCTTGTTATACTTGTGGTGATCCGAGGCATATTTCTAGATTTTACCCCCGTGCATCGAGCAGTTCACAGCATCAGGGTTCTCATGCCATGGTCCCGGCACTGGGTGTTGCACCGCCCGCTCAGCCAGATATAGGTAGTGGTCAAGCAACCAGAGGTGGTGGTTCGACCATTAGAGGTGGAGGTCAGGCCGTTATAGGCGGAGGCCAGCCAACTAGGGGCCGTCCTAGAGATGTAGTTCATAGTGGTGGGGTCGAGCCCCGATGCTATTCCTTTTCAGCCAGGCCTGAGGCTGAGTCTTTTGACGCCGTTATCACATGTACTGTTTCAGTTTGCAGTAGAGATGCTTCAGTTCTATTTGATCCGGGTTTCACTTACTCCTATGTATCATCTTATTTTGCTTCATATTTGGTTGTGCCTCGTGATTCTTTGAGTGCCCCTGTATATGTGTCCACACCTGTGGGGGATGTTATTATTGTAGATCGTGTTTATCGTTCGTGTGTGGTCATTATTGGGAGTCTTGATACTAGTGTAGATCTTCTACTTCTTGATATGGTTGATTTTGATGTGATACTGGGTATGGACTGGTTGTCACCTTATCACTCTATATGGATTGTCATGCCAAGACGGTGACCTTAGCCTTGTCGGTGTTGCCTCGATTAGAGTGGATAGGGACTCCTGGCATTCTACCAACAGGGTTATCTTTTATATGAAGGCTCGACGTATGATCGAGTAGGGGTGTTTAGCTTATTTGGCTTATGTTCGTGATTCTAGTGCAGAGGTTCCTTCCATGGATTCTGTGCCAATTGTTCGTGAGTTTCCAGAGGTATTTCTTGCAGACCTGTCGGGAATTCCACCTAACAGGATATTGATTTCTGTATTGATTTGGCTCCAAGCACTCAACCTATTTCCATTCCGCCATACTGTATGGCCTCGCCAGAGTTGAAGGAATTGAAGGAACAGTTGCAAGATTTGCTTGATAAGGGCTTCATTAGACCCAGTGTCTCGCCTTGGGGTGTACCTGTGTTGTTTGTGAAAAATAAGACGGATGGATCGATGAGGATGTCCATAGATTATCGGCAGTTGAACAAAGTCACCATGAAGAACAAGTATCCATTGCCGAGGATTGATGATTTATTTGATCAACTTCAGGGTGCCAAGGTGTTTTCAAAAATTGATTTGAGGTCTGGCTATCATCAGTTAAGGATTAGGGCATCTGATGTCCCTAAGATAGCTTTTCGGACTCGGTACGAGCATTATGAGTTTCTAGTGATGTCCTTTGGGTTGACCAATGTCCCAACAACATTTATGGATTTGATGAACCGAGTGTTCAAGACTTATTTGGACTCCTTTGTGATTGTGTTTATTGACAATATCTTGATCTACTCCCGTAGCCGAGAGGAGCATGAGCAACATTTTAGGGTTGTGCTTAAACTCTGAGAGACAACCAGTTATATGCCAAGTTTTGAAAGTGCGAGTTTTAGTTGGATTCGGTCTTTTTCTTGGGGCAGTTGTATCAGCGAAGGGCATTCAGGTAGATCCTTAGAAGATTGAGGCATTTCAGAACTGGCCTAGACCCAGTTCAGCTGGAGATCAGGAGTTTCTTAGGTCTGGCGGGCTACTATCGTCGATTTGTGGAGGGGTTTTCATCTATAAAAGCCCCGTTGATCAGGTTGACCCAGAAGGGTGCCCCATTCAGATGGTCAGACGAGTGTGAGGCGAGCTTTCAAAAGCTCAAGACTGTTTTGACTACAACACCGGTGTTGGTGTTTCCCACAGGTTCAGGATCTTACACGGTATATTATGATGTTTCCCGTGTTCGGCTCGGTGCAGTATTGATGCAGGAGGGCAGGGTGATTGCATATGTATCGCGACAGTTGAAGGTTCATGAGAAAAATTACCATGTCCATGAATTAAAGTTGGCAGCCACTGTTCATGCGCTGAAGATTTGGAGGCACTATATTTATGGCGTGTCGTGTGAGGTATTCACTGATCATCGGAGCCTTCAATATTTGTTCAAGCAAAAGGATCTCAATTTGAGGCACAGGAGGTGGTTGGAGTTATTGAAAGACTATGATATCACCATCTTGTATCATCCCGGGAAGGCCAATATAGTGGCCGACGAGTTGAGTAGAAAGGCATCAAGTATGGGCAACCTTGTGTTCATACCAGTCGGTGAGAGGCCGCTTGCATCAAATGTTCAGACTTTGGCCAACCAGTTTGTGAGGTTGGATATTTCATAGCCCAACAGTGTTCTATCTTGCACAGTCACTCGGTCTTCTTTGTTTGAGCGCATTAGAGATCGGCAGTATGAAGACCCTCATTTGTTGGTCCTTAGGGACATAATGTGACACGATGGTGCCAAGAAGGTTACTGTTGGTGATGACGGGGTCTTGAGGATGTAAGGTCGTGTTTGCGTGCCTAATATGGATGGGCTTCGTGAGTTGATTCTTGAGGAGGCCCACAATTCCCGGTATTCTATTCATCTGGGCGTCGCGAAGATGTATCAGGACTTGCAGCATCATTATTGTTGGAGGAGGATGAAGAAGGATATAGTTGCTTATGTAGCTCGGTGCCTAAATTGTCAGCAAGTGAAGTATGAGCATTAGAGACCTGGTGGCTTGCTTCAGAAGATAGAGATTCCTGAGCGGAAGTGGGAGCGTATCACTATGGATTTCGTTGTTAGACTCCCGCAGACTCAGAGGAAGTTCCATGTTGTTTGGTCCTTGTGGATAGGATGACTAAGTCAGTGCATTTTATTCCTGTGGAAGTTACCTATTCTTCGGAGCGGTTGGCAGAGATTTATATCTGCGAGATCGTCCGTCTTCACGGTGTGCCTGTGTCTATTATTTCGGATCGAGGTATGCAGTTCACCTCGCACTTCTGAAGGGCAGTACATTGTGAGTTAGGCATGAGGGTTAAGTTGAGCACCGCATTTCATCCTAAGACGGATGGGCAGTTCGAGCGCACTATTCAGATATTGGGGGATATGATCCGTGCATGTGTTATAGACTTCGGAGGATCGTGGGATCAGTTCTTTCCTCTTGTAGAGTTTGCCTACAACAATAGTTACCAGTCAAGCATTCAGATGGCTCCCTACGAGGGATTATACGGTATGCGATGCTGGTAGCCGGTTGGGTGGTTCTAGCCGGGAGAGGCTCGGTTGTTGGACACAGATCTAGTACAGGATGCCTCAGATAAGGTCAAGATTATTCAGGATCGACTTCGCACAGCTCAGTCCAGGCAGAAGATTTATGCCGATCGTAGAGTTCGTGATGTTGCATTCATGGTCGGGGAGAGAGTAATGTTGCGGGTATCACCCATGAAGGGTGTAATGAGGTTCGGAAAGAAGGGCAAGCTGAGCCCTAGGTATATCAGACCTTTTGAGATTCTCGAGAGAGTGGGGGATGTGGCTTGCAGGCTTGTGTTGCCTCCGGGGTTCAACAGTTTATCCCGTGTTCCATGTGTCCATGCTCCGGAAGTATCACGTCGATCTGTCCCATACGTTAGATTTCAGCTTTGTCCAGTTGGACAATGATTTGACGTACGAAGAGGAGTCGATGGCCATCCTAGCCCGGCAAGTTTGTTAGGTTTAGGTCGAAGAGTTATCCTTCAGACCGAGTGCAGTGGAGAGGTCAGCCCGTCGAGGCAGCTACTTATGAATCCGAGTCGGACATGCGGAGTAGATATCCCCACCTATTCACCATTTCAAGTACTTTTCTATATCCGTTTGAGGACGGAAATTGTTTTAGAGGAGGAGAATGTGATGACCCGATATGTCATCTCGTGTTTTGAAATCTAATTCTATGATTCGAAGCCTTAAAATCATGTTTTAGCCTTCCTCAATTTGCGTGTGCAGTTCAGTGTCTTTCCGGGAAGCTTTTATGTTAAAAACTGTGAAAAATTAAGGATTTTTGCCTAAAACTTCATTTGAGTTGACTTTGGTCAATATTTTTAGTAAACGGACCCAGATTCATATTTTGACGGTACCGGTGGGTCCGTATCGTGATTTGGGACTTGGCGTATGCCCGGAATCGATTTCGAAAGTCCCTAGCCCGAGATATCGGACTTTTTTGAAATTTTAAAGTAAAAGACTTAATGAATTTGAAATGTTTGACTTTTTGGGTAACGGGTCCGTATTTTGGTTCCAGAACACGGTACAGGTCCAATATCATATTTATGACTTGTCTGTAAAATTTGATGAAAAACGGAGTTCGTTTGGCGTGATTCGGACGACCAGTTGTGAAAATAGGAGTTTCAAAATTTTCTTGAAAATTTCATTTGAGTTGGTGTTCAATTCGTAGTTCTAGGTATTATTTCGGCGAATTGATCACGCGAGCAAGTTCTTTTAGACTTGTGTACATGTTTGATTTGGAGCCCCAAGGGCTTGGGTGAGTTTCGGATAGGCTACAGAGTAAAAATTAGACTTAGAGCATTACTGGTGTTTCAATTTCTGGTGTGTAGGCCTCTGATCTCGGAAATGAGAGTTCAGGCATCGCAATTGCGACGCATTTGTGAGCTATTTCTCACATTTGCGAAGAATAGTTGTGCCTCATGATTTTCGCATTTGCAAACATTCCTTCGCATTTGCGAAATGGGAGGGGGAAGGCACTGATCACAAATGCGATCACTTGGTCGCAATTGCAAAATTGGCCAGGCTCGTATTTGCGAGATTTTCTTCGCATTTTCGGTGATAGAAGGAATGTGGAACCTTTGCATTTGCGATTGGTTCTATGCATTTGTGGAATTTGCGAACCCCAGGTCGCAAATGCAACACTTGCAACTGATAAAAAATGACTTTAGACGGGATTTTTGGTTCATTTCTCAAATTTTCAAAACATAAAACCTTAAAGGCGATTTTTCCAAGACTTCTTCTTCCCCAAATCGTTGGTAATTGATTCTATCCTACTTCCTTTCAATCTTTCACTACTTTTCCTAAGATTTCAATCTAAAATCTAAGGTTTTCATGGTGGAATTGAGGGTTTTGGGTATAAATTAGGGATTTGGTAATTTGAGGTTTTAGACCTCAAATTAAGGTCGGATTCCAAAACAAATCACATAATCGGGCTTGGGGGTGAATGGGTAATCGGGTTAAATTTTGGGTTTGGACCAAGCGGGCCTAGGTATTGAATTTTTTGTTACTTCAAAAATGGCATGAATTGAATTCTTTACAATCGTGGGTAGTTCCAAAGGCTTAAATTGAATTATTTGGTTGGTAATTTGCTAGATTCTATTGGTTCGGAGGCTTGTGCAAAAGGAAAAGGCGTGGTTGATCTTTGAGTTTGGGATGTTGGAGCGAGGTAAGTGTCGTGGTTAGTCTTGATTTGACGGAATAGGACTTGCGTGTCTATTTGCTACTTGTTTAATTGTTGGGAACAACGTATATGTGTGGTGACGAGTACTTATAAGTTGTAGTCGAGTTAAAGCATGAGGGTGGGGTTTGGTGTCTTACAATCATAGCTCCCTTTTGTTCACATTATACATGTTTAGACAAATATTGTTAAATCAATCGCTTTTATCATGTTTACGAATCTTTTGGTGATAATTGAGTATTGATTCCGAAGTTAAGGTTGACATTGTGTATCCAAATGTGGAATAAGGCTTGTACATGTTATTTTATCTCCCTGTTGTTATTGTTCTTTGCATTATGGTAAGGGAGAGTATTAATGCACGAAGGGTGATGTTGTGTCGTATCTATTGACTTTATGGTGAGGTTGAGAGTGTTAATGCACGAAGGGTGATGCCGTGCCATATTGTGAGTGTAATGCACGAAGGGTGATGTCGTGCCATGTTATGAGAGTTAATGCACGAAGGGTGATGCCGTGCCATATTGTGAGTGTAATGCACGAAGGGTGATGTCGTGCCATGTTATGAGAGTTAATGCACGAAGGGTGATGCCGTGCCATATTGTGAGTGTAATGCACGAAGGGTGATGTCGTGCCATGTTATGAGAGTTAATGCACGAAGGGTGATGCCGTGCCATATTGTGAGTGTAATGCACGAAGGGTGATGTCGTGCCATGTTATGAGAGTTAATGCACGAAGGGTGATGCCGTGCCATATTGTGAGTGTAATGCACGAAGGGTGATGTCGTGCCATGTTATGAGAGTTAATGCACGAAGGGTGATGCCATTCCGTTTCTATTAATTTCATGGTGAGGATGAGAGTAAAAGCGCGAAGGGTGATGCCGTGCATTTTTCCTTTATTGTGTTCACTGTTTTCTACTGATTCGTAGTATATTGGTTGCTCAAGTTATCATTTTGCTGTAGTTCTTCATCTCGTATCCCCCTCAGCACGTTTCCCCCTCATGGTATTATCTGTTTAGTTCTTCATTACTGTTATTCGTGTGTATAATATATATACACACACACACACATTGTTAAATTGTACATGTTTGGTTTGTAGGTGTCTTGTCTTAGACTCTTACTACTTCGTCGAGGTTAGGATCGACACTTATCAGTACATGGGGTCGGTTGTCTAATACTGCACTCTGCACTTTCTGTGCAGATTCTGGTACCGGCTCTGGCTGATTGAGAGATTAGCTATCGGATTTGCTACCAGGAGACCCGAGGTAGATCTGCTGGCGTCCGCAGACTCTGGAGTCTCTTCTTAGTTTTATCTTTTACTATTTTTCTACTTCAGAACAATGTATTTTCCTTTCTTCAGAGTCAGTTTGTAGTAATATTAGTAGCTCGTGGATTGTGACTCCAGATCCGGGTGGATGTAAATGTTGAAACCTTATATTATTCTATTTCGCTGTATTTCATCTTAGTTTATTGTTGTGGTTGACTGAATTGAATAATGTTTAGCTTAATAATACTCTAACGTTGGATTGCCTAGTAAGTGGAATGTTAGGTGCCATCATGATCCTAGCGGTAGACATTTCGGCTCGTGACAGTATCATATATTATTGGTTTGTTTTGCATTACAGTTTAACGTTAGGATTCTATTCTATTGTTATATTTTGATTTATATTGGTGTTAAGCTATTATTTGTCTTAAGGACTTGGTGGGATAGTTGCAGAGCACTGTTCGGCGATCATAATTCTCTAGATTTGGATTGTAACACACCTTCTATTAAGCTTGTGCCACGACCAATTATTCAAATCGGACCAGGTTTTGCAAGCTCATAAATTTGTTGAGATGCTAAACAGACAACATGTACCAACTGTAAGTGTGAAGTCCTAAAGTAATAATGTTGTGTATAAGTAATATTTGTGTATGTTAACATAACATAAATTAGTAATATGGGTAGAATTAATTGATTGACATTAGTTAAGCTTCGATGGTCTATCTATACACATGTGCACATGCTTTAGCTTAGCAGTTGTAATTAACAGTTTCAGCCAATACATTATTTTTCAATTCTCTCTCTACTTCTCTTTCGATATCTCATTTGAGTTTGATAATGATAGAATTTAATATAGTATCAGAGCTTAAGTTGATCGATCAAAATTAGAGTTTTGTTTCTTGATTTAATTTCAGAAAGTGTTGGTTCAATTTCTCAATTACTTTTTTCAGTTCTTTTTTTGGATATTAGCATGGCTAGTTTGGATATCGACAATCCTCGTCATCCTCTATATCTGCAACCATTGGATGATTTTCGAGAAATATTATTATTTCGATTCAGATAAAAGGAACCGAGAATTATTCAGCTTAGAGCAATATGATATTGAGTACATTACAATCAAAATGTAAGCTAGGGTTAATCGATGGGATTTGTACTAAAACTCGATTAACGACTGATTTGGGAAAAGAATGGGAGTGAGTCAATGCTACGATTTTTATCTGGATTATGAATACCGTCTCAAAGGAATTGGTGAATGAAATTATGTATGATAGTGATGCTCATGAAGTTTGGGTAGATCTACAAGATCGTTTCGATGAGGCCAATGGTTCTCCCATGGTGTTATTAGAAGTCAAAATTTTACTTTAGTATCATCCCCTTCTGGTGAATTGTGCTTATGCTATGTTTATAAATAAGAAAATCAAAGGAAAGTAGTGTATATCGGATTCTCCAACTAATATGGTAAATGAGATAAATGATTATACAACTTTTATGAGTTACAGGATAACTCATCAAAGTTCAAGAGATTTAGTAATTTAAATTGTGAGAATTGTTAAAATAGGAGTCATACTAGGAAAACTTGCTACAAATTGGTTGGTTATCCACATGGATTAAAGTAAATAAGTAGCAATAGTATATATAAGCCAATGTAGTTATGAATAGAAATGATTTTATAAAGGAAGATATCACAAATTGGGGCAGCATTGGAACAACTCAAGTAATGCTAAACTATTTTATTGAAGAGCAGTATAACCAAATAATGAGAATTTTGAACAAGGACAAAGAAGAGGATCTTGTAATGAACATGGTAAGTAATGCTAATTCACATTTGTTGCAAAATTATAGATCCTTGGATCATAGATATCAATGCTACTAATAATATAAGATCTAATCTTAACATGTTGGTTAATGTGACTAATTTGATTGACTCTAAGAGAGGTAATGCATATATTTTAAATGATAAACCAATACCTATTACTTATCATGGAAGTTATAATATCACATGTGATGATATAATTCAGGATATATCATGTGTGTGCATGATTTCAAGTATAACTTACTATCAATTTCAAAGTTGACTAGATAATTGCATTGCTTAGTGAACTTCTTTCCTTAATTTTGTGTGTTCTAGGAATTGTATGCTAGATGGTGAAGGAAAATGACAAAGAAAAGGGTAGTCTTTATCTCCTACTCCTAAGAGAGTCCAACAGGAACAAAGTGATACAAAAGATCAGTAGTTGTTTTGCAGAAGTAGTGAAGCCAGATACTACCAATTGGCATAAGAGACTTGAGCATGTACCAACAAGAGTCATGAATAAGTTAGATTTTCTGAAGAATAAACAAGTCTTAGATTGCAATTTCAATAATTGTATTGTATGTCCTCTGGCTAGACAAAGAAGAAAACTTTTCTTCTTAGTCACACTAGAGATGGTGATATTTTTCATTTAGTCCATATACATATTTAGGGTCCATACAGAATACCTACATATAATAGCAATAGATATTTTCTAACGCTCGTAGATGATCATTCCAAGATTATATAGGCTTTCTTAATGAAATTGAAGAGTGATATTATTTTTTTATAAAAAACTTTCTCAAGATGATGTATGTGTAGTTGACAAAACTATTAAGATGTTAAGAACTTGCAATGACACTGAATTTTTTAGTAATAAATATAAAAATTACTTGTCAGATTATGGTATTATACATCAAAAAGCAGCCCACATATCGCAATAAAATGGAGCGGTAAAAAAATATATAAACATATTTTGGAGGCGACAAGAGCCTTGAGGATTCAGAGGAGCATCCCATTACATTTCTAGGGAAATTATGTGTTGATGTTTCTCCCAAACGCACACATAAGTATACGTGATCGTACAAGTAATATAATATAATTTGTCCAGATATCGTACCCACAAAGACTTATGATTAACTATTTACAAAATTAAATTAT
This sequence comes from Nicotiana knightiana, assembly GCA_005239525.1. Classification (NCBI taxonomy): domain Eukaryota; kingdom Viridiplantae; phylum Streptophyta; class Magnoliopsida; order Solanales; family Solanaceae; genus Nicotiana; species Nicotiana knightiana. The sequence continues at coordinate 43,382 of ML378777.1, forward strand.
TATAATTAATCTATTCAAGTGATTCCTAAAGTGTGATTATTTAATTAGAACTAATCTAGAGTAGTAAACTAAGAAATTAAAGGAAACAAGTCTACAATCTTAGAGATGAATTCAATGGGAGAAAATATTCTAGAGCTACGAGTTAGCTAACAATCCTATTGAGTTTTTCACTTAAATTGTCTAATTAATTTATCTGGTTTATTGATTGACAGGGTTAATATTGTTCGTAACATTCTCCCGAAGTACTACTCGCCTATTCAAGCTACCTAACGCCTATATTCCTATGGAATTAGGATTAATAAGAACGCATTAATAATTCTTGTATAGTAACCAAGCAAGGCGATTAGGTATATCCCTATCCTAACCGCAAATCCGTTCCCGATGCTCGAGTCCAAGATCTTGCTCTACTCAAGCTTATATGCAATCTAGAATTGCCTCTCCCGAGTTTAATCCTATATTCGTAGATAGCATTCAATTAGTGATCAAGCAATCAAATAATTAAGCGCAAGAATGAATAAATAAACCAATATGATAAAATAATAAGAACAATCCAAGCTTCAAACTACAACGTTCAAGTAGCACCCAAAACTCTAGAACTAATAAACTATGAGATTAAAGGAAGGGAAGAGAAAGAAAAACTGAGAATCCTTGCTCCCGAGTGTTCAGTGTGTGTATTTCCCTCTCAAAGTGGCGTCTCCCTCTCCAAAAAAAAAGTTTAGACCTGCTTTTATACGTGATTGGGAGGGGGGGGGNATGGGTACGGGTATTACCATACCCTTAGACAACCCTAATAAAAAGTAATGGAGCCTAACTTCAATTACTTAATTCTAACCATCTAACTAATCTTTGTTATGCTAAACTACACAACTGTCAACATACACCATATTACTCATTCATGCCTTCACGCTTACGGCTGTTACCTACTGTTAGTTTATCATCTTAACGCCCCTCTTCAAGCTAGGTACAGTGAAGATATTCAAAACACCTAATTTGGACATCAAATGATATGTTGAGCACTTCTAAGTCATTTAGTTAACAAGTTTGCCTGTGTAAAATCTCATAAGTGCACTTGCCTGCCATAACTGAAGATGCAATCTATTGATCAAATAGATTGTTGTCAACTAATATTTGGATTAATATATATATATATATATATATATATATATTAATCCAAATATTAGTTGACAACAATCTATTTGATCAATAGATTGCATCTTCAGTTATGGCAGGCAAGTGCACTTATGAGATTTTACACAGGCAAACTTGTTAACTAAATGACTTAGAAGTGCTCAACATATCATTTGATGTCCAAATTAGGTGTTTTGAATATCTTCACTGTACCTAGCTTGAAGAGGGGCGTTAAGATGATAAACTAACAGTAGGTAACAGCCGTAAGCGTGAAGGCATGAATGAGTAATATGGTGTATGTTGACAGTTGTGTAGTTTAGCATAACAAAGATTAGTTAGATGGTTAGAATTAAGTAATTGAAGTTAGGCTCCATTACTTTTTATTAGGGTTGTCTAAGGGTATGGTAATACCCGTACCCATATCGGACCGTACCGATACCGAACTGTACCGCTTCAGTGGGTAGGTAGGGGTAAGGGATTTGGGGTGAAGGGTAAGAGCAATGATAGGGTAACCGAAATAACAGCCTTAGTAGGGGTACCATAAGTACCCTTAAGATACTGTATCGGAACAACATCGGTACCCAACATTTTTTTTTTAAATTTAAAATCAGCCCCATTTTATTTAATTTAAAATTACCGGTACCACACTCTTAGGACCGGTAGTAGTACTGGTAGGGTACCCAAAAAAAAAAAATCCTTAATTCATATCCTTAAATACCCTTAAGAAAAGTACTCTTGAGGAGATCTCCCCTTACCTTCCTCGTACACTTAACCCTTAATGTCCCTTTACCCTCCCCTTAAACAGCTCTACTCGTTATACAAACACACATGTACATGATTTAGCTTTTATTTTTTATTTTTTTTATGTATTTAATATTATTAGTATTTTTTTGGTGTATGTCTACATGATTTAGCTTAGCAATTGTAATCAACATTTTCGGTCAACACAATTTTTTCCAGTTCCCTCTCTGCTTTTCTATTGATATCTCATCTTAGCTTGATTTCCAATCAAGAATGGTGGAATCAAGAAGAAAAATGCCCGTCTTCAAGGATAGATATAGTTAGGCCATACTTTTTTTTTAGTTTTAATTAAGTTCAACATAAGAACTGATTTGAAAAGCATTGTAGTTTCAGGGAAAAACATTAACAAATTTGCGTTTGTTTAAAGTCAACATTTCTGTCTAACGCGTATTCGACGAAAGGGAAATTGGGGCCTTAACTGCTATTTAATCTTGATTATATCCAAATGTGACATTTATGGATTTGCTTTTTCAACTTTTTGTTTGGTTAGATGAATATTTCTATGAACATTATACATGTCTTTAGAAATGGACCCTCAACTCTTTTCACTTCTAATTAATTCTTAGATGGATGTAAACCTAATTAAACAGATTGCTGACACATGACATTGTCTAAAAACTCTCATTTAATTTGAAACCAAACTTGTGGGGTATAATACTATGGCCGTCTCAAATATAGTGCGTTGAATATTAGTATACTTCAACATGATTAAAATGATTGTATCTATTCGTAACACCATATTACCGAAAAGGATTATGGTAGAGTAGTAAGTACTTTTTTTTATTTCTACTCCAAAGTTTTGAGTTCGAGCCCAAAATATAAGTTTGCTTTTATAAGAAAACGTTATATGGAATTTTACCATACGAATTCGAATTTAATCAGACTCAATACAAATAACGAAAACAAGAAAAAATTGGTGATCTATAGCAACAACGAAGTCCCTCCACTTACTCTGCAAATTGTCCCATTTGATCATCAAAACAGATTACACCTTTTGACAAATTGGAGGTCTAGCTAATTAGAAGACAAAATATTATCATATCTATAAACATGTACACCTTATATTTTGATAGCTAGGGTCATCAACTCTATGCCCTCCTTTTCATAGTTTAATTTGATTAAAAACAAAAGTGTCATCAAATCCCCTCAAACATATCTCAACCACTCTTTCTTTGGCTTTATTTGTTTTATTTGTGAATTCATATATCTCTAGCTAGTTTTTTTTTAAAGATTGGTTTACCCTTCTTCTTTTCTACAAGAAAGTGGCCTAATTCATTCACTAAATTCTATCTCAATATATGTTACTTTCGAATTAGAGATACAACATCTAATAAACTTCATCGTGCGCCATTTAAACTTATAGTTAGAATATGTTAAATGGTCCCATCTCACCCCATAAATTTCTTTTTCTTCTCTTACAAAAAATTATAAATTCTTGTTACTCTAGCTTTGTAGTACACTCTCCAAGTTTTAAGATAAAATTAATCCTCTTTATCAATGTATTAAAGGCTAATTGATGCCATTTGGCAAGTAACACGAGCGACACGAGGAATGGAGTGAAAGAGATTTGATGCACATACGTTAAATTAAACTATCTTTTTGAATTGAATCAATAGTACTAGTGGAGGCCTACTGTGGCGCTGCTGCTAAAGCCTAAAGTGCCAATTGGCCATTATATTTTTTTGCAAAAATGGCCGTCTTATTCGACTCTCTTCTGCTTGATAGTGAAATCTCCCGCCTAAAGGACTTGTTTCAACTTATAATAACATGACACTGCAAGTCTACAACCTATAAACAAATGTATGCTATTGGTTTATGGGCACCGATAATAATTACGGTGTAGTGGTAAGTACTCCTTCATCTTTAACCAACGGCACCAGATTCGAACCCGCCCTTAGTATGAAGTCGTCTTTATGAGCAGTGGCGAAACTAGAAATTTCCTCAAGGGTGTTCAAACTTGAAATAAGTGGAAAAAAATTTCCGATAAAGAGTGTTCAATGTATGTTATATACCTCTAAAACCTAATATTTTACCTATATACACAATGTAATTTTCTGAAGAAGGGTGGTCAATTGACCGCCCTATAAGACATATGCCTTTGCCCCTGTTTGTGAGGGAGCATTATACCTCGCAATATAGGACTTTCTAGCGTTAGTCCGGATCTGGTCAGACTCTAATGCGGTAACAAACACTAGATGGAAAAAAACGTCGGTTCATATGCGAAATTAGGACGAACTATGTTAGTTTAATGAACCAATTGTTTTCAACTTAAACTATGTATACGTATGCAAAATGGTTATAAAATATGTATACAAATAATAATATTCTAAACAATTCAAAATTCTGAATTCGCTCCGGATAGGTTCATCCATTTGTATAATTCCAAACTCTAAACAACCTAACAGTATATATACTCGATCTTACTACTACTACTACTACATGTTGATCTATAAAGTAAAAGCGAACAAGAAAGAAACAATGAAAGGCATGTAGAAATAAGCTTTTCAGAGAAGGGAATCTAATGTTACATGCAAAAAGGAATGTTGAAGAAGCCAAAGGGTCGGTGGGAAATTTGTCCCACAAAACAGCCACCAAAGGATAAATATTAGCTAAAAAGGGATAAAAACTGATGGAACCCTAGGCAAAAGCAACTTACACACAATTGTTACATTCCTTTGCCTTAGCTAAACTAACTTTTCAAAGTTGGAATATAACCCTACACAAACAGATTTATATGCTTTAATTTTGTCAGTTTTTGCAAAATTTGATTGATGATCTTGAAAAAACATAAAACATTAGTCCATGGTCTTCACATTTGTCTTTTTTTTTTCTTGCTGTCCTATCACTATATATATATATATATATTGTATGTGATGATAGCATTTTAACTGTGTTTTCTTTGAACTATGATTCTTGAAAGTGTCTTAGTTTGGTAGAATATATTCAACCTAGAGCCAAATATACTAATTATGAGCTTGAATGGTTTTTAATCATACCTATATCTCTAGATTTTGAATTGAAAGTCTAGCTAATTGACCACCTCTTCTTTTAGTACTTGTGACAAGTGACAACCATTCAATAAATATGGTAGAGGAGATGCTTATGAACTAGAAATCAAAACTCTGAATAATTTAATATACTGAGAACAAATATGAGGAAAAGAAAAAGGGATATAGTAGAATTTTCTTGATTTATTTTTAAAAATAATATTTTGTGGGGGAAAAGAAGGAAGAATGATGAAAATCAGTGATCAAACAGCTAGGAGCTAGATTTTATTCAAAACCATAGGAATGATATTGTAGGGAGCGTTAGAAGCAAAGATGGTAGGGCAAAAAATTAAAGCTTATTTTTGCAAAGTAAAGATTTCTGTATATATATATTTTCATATATATCTTTTTAATGCTATGGTAAGACCCATATATTCTGCAAAAAAGATAATGCGGATGGCCTAGTTCTAATGCCATTTCCCCCACCTTATAGTATAATGAATATCACTAAAAAATATATTTAAAAAAATTAATGAAGAACTTTTAATCCAATTTTTGCAGCTTCTTTTCCAATTGTTTCTTGCTCAAAATTATTTATCAAGAGTAATCATGATTATCCTAGCCGCACCACTATAAAGGTTTGGGGATGACTAGTCATAAATTATCATATTACCTTCCATAACTTCAGTTACTCAATCATTTTATCTTTGAGAATACAAACATATGTTTTTTTGGAAAATTCCAAAGAAAACTTGCAGTCGTTATCTTGCGAGTGTGTAATGGATAATTTGGTCTTTTCATGTGTAATAGCTCGCAAATCACACAGAAAATGTAAATCGTATTAGACAAACTCTGTGTAACGAGCTCTGACAGAAGAGACTGCTTGTAAGAGAAATCGATCTCAGTTTACCTCCCCTATAAGAAACCATTAACTCAGCCAACTATTCGGACCAAACATATGGCTTAAGCTTAATAAAAGAGTCAAAACGAAGTACTAAATATGCAACACATTAAAATTTAAATTGTACGAGTAAATAAAGTAAAATTTAAGAAATTTAACATTGATGTAAATATCACTTTTATCTTTGTTTACCATAAAATTTTAAAATTTTGCAACCTAAAATACAAAAATTAGCAAGAGTAAAAGCATGATTATAAAGAAGAAAAGATGGTTAGTGGGAGATGGAAGTGAGGTCCAAGTTCCAAAAGAGATTGATTTGTGATGACTAAAAAAAAGTGGGAGAGTGGGGCTTTCATTTTAATTTATGTATCATTTTTGTAAACTCAGCTCTTTCATCATGTCAACCCCAGCTCCACCCTATCAATTAGGAGGAGCCAAGTGAATGCACTCTCTTTTTCTTTGCAGTTATAATCGATCAAGAATGACATAAAATGAAGAAAAATAAAATCATGTGGGGGCAAAGTGTGGCAACAATTATGAACAAAAAGAAAACCCTAATGATCATTTAATTCTAAATATTCAATGAGGTTATGATAATCTTCCTTTGATTTGATACTATGTTGCGTTTATTTAGCAACACTCTTTTTAGTTTCTTTCTTATTTATGGTCCTTTATTTTTGTAATGAGGACCTACAAGGAGCCTCTAAGTGGTATTTGCACAAATGGCCTTTTTCAGGCCACTAGGATTTGCCACAAAACATGACAATCGCAAGAATTTTTCATATGGTGATCACCATGATTTATCACAAAAACATGGCAATAGCCAGAAATTTTTATATGGTACTCACTAAGATTTGCAAAAACGTGATAATGGTCAGAAATTTTCATATGGTGGTTTGCAATAATATGGTAATCACCAAAAAAATTCATATGGTAATCACTAGAATTTACCACAAAAACATGACAATCATTAGAATTCCTCATATGAAAAATTCTGATAGGGTGCTTCAAAATTCTAGCAATGGCTTCAAGATTCTGACGATAATTTTTTTAACGGGATCAAAATATAAGCGATGATTCTAGAAGGTGCATCGCCATAATTTCTTGACCATAAATTATGTTAAGGCACTATATGAACAGGCTCTTTAATTGAGAAAGTATAACCAAAGTCTTCTTTTTTTTTCTCTTTGTTTCTTGTTTTCTTTTTTTGAATATATATCTGCAGTTCCAAACGTGCACTCGCATTCTTTTAAATAAGGGTCCATTTCTGTTCTAAATTTTCAAATGAAATTTTTAAAATAACCGAGTCAAAAAAGGAAAAGATGGAAAGAATTCTAAAAGCAAAGGGAAAGAATTAATAAGCAAAGAAGAAAGGATTACTTAAAAACATGCCTTTATCTGCCAGCAAATGGTTCTTAGCTACATAACAACCAAGGTAGCTTGAGTAAAGTACACAAAGTATATCAAAAAAACATAAACTTAAGCAGTAATCCACAGTTAGAATTGTTAAAGTATTATATTCTGAATCTCATTAGGCCATTTAATATAGTGTGTGTATATATAATGGCGGATCCAGAATTTTGTGCAAGCGGATTCAATCTTAGAAGTATATAACTTTAGTCGTAAAATAGTTATCAAGTGGGTTCAAATAAATATTTATACAAAATTTACACAACTTTAATCTCCATTTATACATATACACAATATTATTTTTTGGTGAAGCAGGTTCAGTTGAACCTGCTAGCCACCACTTCGGTCCGCCGTGTGTATATATATATATATATAAAAGCACGAAGCCCGTTAGCGAAATGTCCTTCGCCTTTTTTACCTTTTCAAAATAGAATCCGTATTAGACAAAATAGTAATTAGATTATTTTCCTCATATTTAGTACTTCAAAATTAATTAAATATTTTATTATTAAATCTCTTCTTGTTTAAACTATGTAAGAATTCCTAATATTTAGGACTTTAATTTTCACTGTAACTTTACCTTGTATAAATCATTTCCTTAACTGAACAGTAACATAACCATAAACAAAATAGGAGTTTGGTTAGCTAAAGTTTATTGGCAATTAAATATTTCTAATTATTTTATTTAGGTAAAAATTCCTAAGTGTGGGCTAATAAATAGCTAAAGTTTATTGGTATAACCATGTTTGCAAAGGTAACGAAGTGTGTTGCTAATAATATTAAATTAGCATCTAATATTAATACTCTTTAACTTAACATCAAATTTTAGAAATACTGTTGAAATGACATTTAACAATTGCATGTTAAGTATACACAACTTAAAAATATTTATATAGGTTTTAAAATTTTATACTTATTGATATGGGGTACACACGCAAAACACGTATCCTAAAACTAACACTATATTAAAATTACGAAATCTCTTAGCAAAATGCCATTCGCGTTTTTTACCCTTTAATAATAATTTTAACCCTAAACAAAATAGACATTTTATCATTTTTCTAGGAATATTTAATTATTTCCCTAATTCTTAGAACTTTGAAATCAACTAAATTTTATTGATTGAATCCTTCCTAATCAAAATTAGATAGGAAACAATATTAAAAATTTAAATTCTATTTAGATTCTACCACTTCAATGGAATAAACACATCAAATTGAGCACTAATGTAAATATTTAAACTTTTACGAAAGTTAGGTACCTTACATAAGTAGAAGTATATAAAAATTATAGTTAAATATGTACCATATGAGTTCTAAAATAAAAGCACACTCATAATACTGCATATTTATAGGAAGATATACGTAGTGCAAAATTTCTTCCTAAATTGAGTAATTAGATAAATAGGACACAATATTTATTATCTTAAAACTTATACCTTGTTTTAAAAAGTTTCTTTTACAACAACTCGTAAATAATTTTCAATTTAAAATTTATATTTATTAATGCTAGATACACACGCAATGCGCGTACCTTAATATATATATGTGTATATATATATATCAAGTACCAAAGGTCAAAAATAAAAGTGGCGCACTTAAATTTCAGTAGGGCAAAAAATACTAGGTGAGTTAGAAAAATGTTAAATGTATATTTGAAGAGCGAATAGTATTATCCACAGTTTTTTTTTCCCAAGAAGGAAAAACAAACAGTATGAGCAAACTTTATTAGAAAAGAGAAGAGAAAGTAAAACCAAGTTAGTTCTTACTTAAGTACAAATATTGATTTATCTTGTTGTTTGTGCACTATATCTCTTATCATGTGCCAATTTACAGAGATTAAAAAGAGCAATGATCTTTACCTTAATTTGATAGTTAAATCAAATGGGTCCCTGAAAAATCTAATACTAACGCTCCCCTTAACATTTACTTTTCAGCTAATCAAGTTCGGACTCACAGAAAGGTAGACAAAGATATGATTAAGTCCAAGGAAAGAGAGCTGCATTTTACCCTACAAAACTAAAGTTTTACGTGGGACAACACCATTTACCAAATCAAACGAGTACAAATCACTTTCTGTTCTTTCTTTTTCCCCTTCATTATTCCGGATCTTTACCGGAGGGAGTCCTGAAGCAACAATAAAATTATTCCCGTATGATTTATATGTCACGGGTTCGAGGCGTGGAATCGACAACTCATGCTTGTATAAGGTTAGACTGCATACATCACACCCCTAGAGGGCAGCCTTCTCGGACTCTGCGTAAACGCGGGATGCTTCGTACACCAGACTGCTCTTTTTCTTCTTCTTCTTGGATCTTTATACAAATAGCCGGCCGGATTTACTGTTTATTATTTTACCGATATACATAAATTATACTTTGATATACACAAGTATATATATATATATATATATATATATATATTATATTTATCGACTATATTTTATTTAATCGATTTGGATTTGCGGCTATTTAGGTTAATTTTTTCCGAGGTTCTGTTTTTTCCTTCACTCTCCAGTTCGGTATACTATACCACTATTTGCATTCACTTTTTTGTTAGAATAATGAAATAGTGAAAAAGAAAACTTTGGATGTTGCTGATTTTTACCAAATTGTCAACAAATCAACATCACATTAGGCCATTCTTATTTGAATTTAAGACAAAGTAGCCTATAAAGAGCAATGCTAAATGAGCCACGAGACACCTCAGGTACAATTAATCTTGTCAACTTCCTTTTCTTAAAATGAGACAAGAATAGTATTACATGTAAAGTTACCTGCACACTTTGCACTAATGCATGTACTTAAAATTTTGAAGTTTTTACCTTTTTTTCCCTTCAAATATTCGATATTCAAAACTCACTAGTGCGACTAATTCAGGTTCTCATACGATAAGAGCAGTTAGAGGGTGATATGCTCCCTAAAAATTATTAGACTTTTGATATGATATGATGTAGCGGCACTTGAAAAACACCGTCTGCGATTATATTGAATTTAAATTTTTAATGGAGATATAATTCACTCGAAATACATTTGGGGGATAAAAAAACGCCCGAATAATTGAAGTGCTCAACAGATTTTTTGAAATAAGGTGGAAGGAGAATTTATGTATTTTGCCCTTTTAATACTCGAACTTATTTATTTTGCCTTTTTAATACTCGAACTTATGTATTTTGCCTTTCTTATTAGCGGTAAGTTCAATACATATGCATGTATAACATAATGGTTAAAACGAAAGAGAAATAAATGTGGAAAAAGGCCCCCACGTGTGGAATGAAAATGAAACTTATGTAATTTTTTTTTTTTTTTTTGCAT
>ML378777.1:53971-65798 GCA_005239525.1 Nicotiana knightiana
TTTTTTTTTTTTTTTTGGTTGCATTTATTTCTCTTTTTCCATTAGCTTTAGTGTGAAACATAGGGTTTGTATGCTTGGGATCCCTACATACGTGTGGGCACCCACTTATCTTTGTGACATTTCCAGCCACCTTTTTAAGGTCATAAGTTGATTGTTGATTTCACATTTTTTTAATCCTTTTTTGTTATTTAGTAAATTTTTCTTTTTATGTTACACTTCACTTTTTCTGCAAAAGCACGCTCTGGTAAAAGAAAAAGGGGTTTTAGGAATCCTATGCCTCGCCATTCACATTCCTCTATACCCTACGTTGTAGTTTTCTTAGTTTATTTTATGCGCATTAATAGTGTATACATCTTTTATATTATCATAACTAATATAATTTATGATAGGGTATATGTACCTTATTATATTTTGATGATCTAATAAATTTAATATCAAGAACCAACTAAGGAATTTGATACACATCCTCAAGTATGTGGAAATAACCAGACTTAAGCTGGAGATGTACATCGGCCCTTCAGAAGTTAAAGAATCAACAAAGGAAACATATGGACATTAGTTCCCCTGGTGATAGTACCAGCCAAATCTCCAACAGCTGTAAAGTTGCTGCATGCACACGCAACAATACAAGAACAGTGCAACAGTCAACTTCCTTGGGAATGATCCTATACCCAAGATGCTTACATCATTCAAGTGATGCCACCAATTTTATATTAACATTAAACCAAAGATAAAATATCACTTGAACACTTAGAAAATTTATTCAAGCACTCTCCACAATGATTGATCATCTGCTAAACGATTCTCAAGTGCATCAAGAACAAAGAACAACATAGCAACGAACCAATTCCCTGCATTGAGTAATTACATGTCCTTAGTTGTGTTGTACTTTTGTCAAAGTTCTCTACTTGCAGTTCCTACTTAGCTTAATTAGAAGTATTGTGTAGGAAACCCTTTGTAAATCATAAACTCTCGTGTTTGTGTCATGGCTAGAGTTAGCCGAGTTGTAAAGTCTTTGTAATAGAGTTATTACAAAGTGGCTTGTAATAGAGTTGTTACAAGTTAGTGAGGGATTAAGAGGTTAATTTCTAGGTTACAATATGTTGTAATCTAAAGTTTGCTCCGTAGTGAAGTTGAAGTCCTACAAGGGTAGGTCGTGGTTTTTAATCCCGTGACCTGGGAATTTTCCACGTAAAATTTCTCGGTGTCATTTACTTATTGCAGTGTGTGTGCGTTCTGTGAGAACTAATGGAGAATCTGCTTTTCTATATAGTTTGGTGGACCCTCGAATTCTATCAATTGGTATCAAATCATGTTCTTTCTATCAGGCTAACACCTAGAAAGGATCCTCATGACTGCTCCATCAAACTTTGAAGATGGTCAATCTACCTATAGGCCACCAAGGCTCAATGGCCAGTACTATGGATGGTAGAAGACTAGGATGCACGACTTTATCATGGCTAAAGATTCCGAGCTCTGTGTCATGACCCGCCATATCATCATGCCACGTAGGTGCCACTTGGAATTTACTTTTTCCATATGGAAGGGTTACATAAGCTAGGGGATAGAGCTTGGTCAGAATATTCTAGAACTATGGAGAATTTCCTTGCGAAAGCTCTAGATATTTATGCACTTGTAGGAAGGTTCTAGAAAAATATAGAGGTTTCGTTAGGAAGACCCTAGAACCCTATGGAATTACTAGGAAAGGCCTTGGAATATTCTAGCTATATAGAAGATTCTAGAGAATGTACTTATTAGTAAATATAGAAGGACTTGTGGAATAATTATTATTTACACACTAGCCCCTAGGTGATTAGTATAAATAGGGGGAATTTATTTGTAAATTAACCAAGCAAAACAATCAAGTTCTCTCTAATACAAAGCTTCCCTTAACAATTCTCTTGTGTTCTTTCTACCATTCTCTTAGCGATCTTGAGTGTAGTAAGGCTGAATTGGCATAGCAAGAACGTGAGCAAGTTTTGCAAGATCGTGAGAAATTTGTCAAGTGTCGCACGTGTACTTAGTTAACGACTAAAGACGTGACAACGTGGTATCAGAGTAAAGGTTATGACTAAGGAATGTTAGCAAGAATAGAAGAGATTGCTAGAAGGAAGTTTTGTAGGGAACCATGGCCGGAATTACCAAGGGTTTGGTACTGGTAGAAGGGATCAACGTGAAGGTCCCTAAGCAAAAGTAGTATGGCAGTGCACGGGATGCACACGAGGTGGAAGACTTACTTTGGAGGATGGACAAGTACTTTGTGGTAGCCAAGGAGGATGACGAAGTTGTTAAGGTACATAATGCCTTAATGTACTTGACCGAAGCTATTGTGCTGGGGTGGCGTCGGAAGTGTGCCAACATTGAAAAAGGGCTATACAAGATTGAGACGTGGGAGAAGTTCAAGGATTAGTTGAAGAAGCAATTCTACCCGGTGAATGTGGTGTATGAAGCTAGGCAGAAGCTAAGGGAGCTCCGATAGATGGCCACAATTCGGGAGTATGTGCGCGAGTTCACTACCTTAATGCTGCAAATCCCGTCGTTGTCCGAGGAAGATTCCCTCTTCTACTTCATGGATGGGTTGCAAAATTGGGCAAGGCAGGAGTTAAGAAGACATCAAGTAGAGAATGTGAACGAGGCCATAGGGGTAGTCGAGTCACTTGTTGGCTTCAAGATGGATCCTGCCAAGTCCAAAGAAGGCAACACCGTAAGGGATGTGGGAAATCACGGTGTGGACAACGGGAAAGGCATAGCCGAGGTATACAAGGGTAATGGCAAGGGGCTATCCCATAACGGACATGGGTCCAAGAGAAATGGCAAGGGGCCGAAAAACTATAGCGAGTACGTGCCTAAGGGAGGGTGATACTTTTGTGAAGGATCACATCGAGAAAGTGAATGCCCAGAGTTGGGGAAGCTTGCAGCAATGATCGGGAACTTTGCTCAAACACATAAGGGTGACACAGGAGAAACCGTCTGCGTTGGAGGGATGCGCTTGGAATTTAAGATGAAAGTAGGGGATTCCAAAGCCTATCTTAGCGCCATGCAAATGGAGCATGGTGGCAGCAAGAAAAGTTAGACGGACATAGTTGAAGAGGATGGCGAGTTACAAAGTGATGGCAAGCTATCAAACTCAGACGATGCACCAAGCAGAGGGTTCGAGTTTGCAGTAAGGCTGGACCACGGAGGGCATTCAAATAGGGAGTGGAAGAATGGACTTGATTCTTGAGAAAATACTAGACTTGGTTGAGTCATGAGAAGATTCAAGCCAAGAGCAAGGTGGGGCATCTGATGGGCGGAGGATCGAGGCCATCATTTCTCGCCGTTCAAAGTACAAACGGGAAAAAAATAAAGGTGTCCAGTACCTTGTAACATGGGAAGGCGAACCGCTTCATATGGCATCATGGCTAGTGGAAAAAGTTTTCTAGTGACGCCAAAGGCGAGGTACGCGCGTACGTGTTGATGCTTTGTGCCGAGGACGTCACGAAATTGGATGGGGGAGAGTGTCATGACCTTCCACATCATCATGCCACGTAGGTTCCATTTGACATATATTTTTGCCATATGGAAGGGTTACATAAGCTAGGGAATAGATCTTGGTCAGAATATTCTAGAACTATGGAGAATTTCCTTGGGAAAACTCTAGATATTTATGCACTTGTAGGAAGGTTCTAGAAAAATATAGAGGTTTCATTAGGAAGACCCTAGAACCCTATGGAATTACTAGGAAAGGCCTTGGAAGATTCTATCTATATAGAAGATTCTAGAGAATGTACTTATTTGTAAATATGGAAGGACTTGTGGAACAATTATTATTTACACACTATCCCCTAGGTGATTAGTATAAATATGGGGCATTCATTTGTAAACTAACCAAGAAAAACAATCAAGTTCTCTCTAATACAAAGCTTTCCTTAACAATTCTCTTGTGTTCTTTCTACCATTCTCTTAGCGATCTTGAGTGTAGTAAGGCTGACTTGGCATAGCAAGAACGTGAGCAAGTTGTGCAAGATCGTGAGCAAGTTGTCAAGTGTCGCACGTGTACTTAGTTAACGACTAAGGACGTGACATCTGGGATGTCATCTGTGATGGACCTTTCGCCCTTACAAAAACCAGTGGCGACCCAGCTGTAACTGTTCCCAAAACAAGGAAGGAATCCAAAGACGCTAACCGAAAGGATATAGAAAAGAACTTTCGTGCAAAGAAAATTCTTGTTTGTGGCATTGGTCCTGATGAATATAACAGGATATCGGTATGCCAATCAGCTAAGGAAATCTAGGAAGCTCTTCAAGCAGCTTATGAAGGAACAACACAATTCAAGCAATCAAAGATTGACATGCTTATAATTGAATATGAGCTTTTCAGGATGAAAGATGATGAATCCATCCAGAACATGCATATTCGTTTCATCTCTATCATCAATGAGCTTCACTTTCTTGGAGAAATTATTCCAAGAAACAAAATTGTCAGGAAAATACTCAGTGTCATGCCCAGCTCCTGGGAAAGCAAAATGAACGCTATCACAGAGGCAAAGGAATTGCAGAAGCTAGACATAGATGAACATGTTGGTAATCTGAAAACATATGAAATAAAGAAGAAGAAGAAGGACAATGAAAGAAGAGAGCCCAAAAGGGATAAGAACCTGGTCCTCAAGACAGACAACAATGATTCAAGCGGTGAAAAAGAATGCCGCTGACAATGTTGTGAACCTGGTTCATGATAAACGCTTCAAGAGGAAGAATGCCAATGACAATGATGTGAAACAAGCTCTTGCTGCATGGGGAGACTCCTTCACCAAATTTGAAGAAGATAATGATCAAGGTGACAGCTCCATGATAGCAGCAGAAAGTAAAGCAACTGAGTATGATTCTATTTTTACCTTGATGGCTTAGTCTGATGATGATGAAGATGACGACGATGATGATGAGGTAAACTTTCTGCATGTTCAAAGAAATCTGGAGTCTTATTCTCCTAATAAAACTTATATCCTTGGAAAATGTTTTAAAATATGCATACCACAGTCTTATAAATAATAAAAATTCTTTAACTGTGTAATTAGGAGAAGCAGAACAATCGAGAGACGACCTAGTAGTTGTTGTGGTAGATTTATAAGAAACCATTGAAAGTCTGAAGAAAGAAAAAGATGTCCTAACTGAAAAAATTGCAAACGTAGAACTTGAGAGAGATGATCTAGTGGTAATGGTGGTCGATTTAAAATAAACCATTGAGAGTGTTGAAAAGGAAAAATATGACTTGACCAAAAATGTTGCTAACACAGAGCTTGAGAGAGATGACCTACTAGCAGTAGTAGTTGATCTGAATAATACAATTAAGGAACTGAAAGGAGAAGGCAGTCATGAGATTCTTCACAAGAGAAAGGAAGTTTCTGATGAAACACATCTTAGGCTTGAATATGAGATGAAAACAGTGAAGTCTAGTCTGTGTGTTGAACTTGAAAAGAACAAACAACTTCAGGAAGAACTAGGAAGAGTCAAGAGTGATCTTGAAAAATCACTCAAGTGGACCTAGTTCTCCTATGCTATCACTTCCATGTACATAAACAATAAGGGAAACATGCAAGGAATCGGGTTCCAAAGGGAAAATACTCCCTACAACCCTCATAGCAAGTATGTTACTATACCCGACAATTGGCTCTACATTCACTGTGGTAACACTGAGCACTTTAAGGAAATCTATAAGGCGAGGTTTCGGTGTCAACAGAGAAAAAAACTTTTTACCAAGAAAGTAACTACTGCTAGAGAACCTAGTCCCTCATATAAAAACGCATGATTCCTGCTTGGACCAAAAGCACTCTTATTCACCTTTTCCTCACTACAAGGGACCCAAATTTGTTTAGGTTCCTAAATCTAACCCTTAATTTTCTTGTGCAGGGAGCAGTGAAGGGGAGAAGCCAACAATGGTACATAAATAGTGGCTGCTCAAAGCACATGACTGGAAACTCAATCGATTTTCTTTCACTGAAGGCCCTGCAAGGGGGGAGTGTATCCTTTGGAAATGGCAAAAAAGGATACATTCTGGGAGTTGGAAGGATTAGGAAGGTACTCTCTCACTCTATTGAAGATGATTATTTCGTCAACAGATTGAAATACAACTTGTTGAGTGTCTCTCAAATATGTGACAAGGGAAACAAGGTGGAATTTATGTCAAAGATATGCACATTCACAAATCTTGTGACTGGTGAAGTGGTGTTAGCGGCCAAAAGATACAAAAACATCTATGTTGCTGACTTTGAGTCCCTGCAGAATGGTGATCTCAGTTGTCTAAGTGTTGTCAATGATGATGCTGAATTATGGCATAGAAGGTTGGGGCAGGCAAGTTTCTCATTGCTGAACATACTGGTTCAGAAGGACATGGTTCGTGTTCTTCCCGAGTCAAGCTTCAAGGATCACAAGGTGTGTGATGCATGTGCAAAGGTAAAGAATGTCAGATCCTCGTTCAAGCCCAAAAAAGAAGTTGGTAACTCAAGGCCACTTGATCTTCTTCATAGGGATCTATGTGGACCTATGAGGGTACCAAGCAGAGAAAGAAAAAGATATATCTTTGTTATAGTGGATGACTATTTCAGATTCACCTGGAATCTGTTTCTCAGAACCAAGGATGAAACCTTCCAAGTATTTGTTGCGTTTATCAAGAAGATCTAGGTGAAGATGGGAAATAATGTAGCTTGTATCAGATCTGACCATGGGACATAATTTGATAATGCAAAATTCGATGAATTCTGTGTTGAAAATGGCATTACTCACAATTTCTCAGCTTCCAAAACACCAAAACAAAATGGTGTTGTGGAAAGGAAGAACATGACTCTTGAAGACATGACAAGAACAATGATAATTGACTGTGATATTGCAAAACATTTCTGGGTAGAAGCAGTCAATACTGCATGCTAATTGATAAACAGGTGCATGATCAAGTCCCTTCTAAACAAAACACCATATGAGCTGTTGAACGGAATAAAGCCCAAGCTGACCCATTTGAGGACCTTTGGCTGTAAATGTTTTGTTCTTAACAATGGCAAGGAAGCGCTTCAAAATTTTGATGCCAAAAGTGATGAAGGAATCTTTCTGGGATACTCGTCTCAAAGAAAAGCTTACAAAATATACAATAAAAGAACTCAATATTTTGAGGAAAGTATACATGTGATCTTTGACGAATCTCACTACTCATGTGAGAAGGAAAAACATGATAATCAAGATGAAGAACCTTTATTTGTTCCTGGTGAAGTCATTATATGGCAAATGGAAAGGCAGATATGATGAGTCATGTGAAGGAATCCAGTGAAGATGGTACAACTGTATCTCCAACTATTGGAGAGGAACCTGATCCCACAATCACAACAACTGAAGCTGAAAACAGAGTTGTTGATGCAGTCCAAGGTACTCTACATGCTAAAATGATAAGTGGCCAAGAACCACAGTCAGACATACCTGGATCTTCTATCAATGATATCAGGTACCAAATTGGAAGCACAAAAGTTCACACCCTCTTGACAACATAATCACTCCTGTTGATTGAGGAATTCAAACCAGATCAAAGGCTAGAAACTCACTTGCCTTCTCAGCCTTTCTTTCTCAAATAGAGCCCAAAAATATTAAACAAGATTTGAAAGATGCAAACTAGATTACAACCATGCAAGAAGAGCTCCATCAATTTGAGAGGAACAAGGTATGGCACCTGGTTCGTCGACCTGCAGATCGAACTATTATAGGAACCATGTGGGTATTTAGGAACAAACTTGATGAGTCTGGAAACACAACCAGAAACAAAGCAAGGCTTGTAGTTCAAGGCTACAATCAGGAAGAAAGGATTGACTATGATGAAACTTTTTCTCCAGTCGCTCGAATGGAGGCTATCGGAATTTTTATTGCCTTTGCATCACATATGGAATTTACATTGTTCCAAATAGATGTTGTCACACCCCTTTTCCCAACCCCCAAAAGATATGTGTTATTGAATTGTTGTGGGTTGAAGAGTTTTTTCAATTAAAGTAACAAAATTGAGTAGGGATTATTTTATTTACAGAGTCGCCACTTGGAATTGATTTTTCGGTGTTCCAAGTCACCTTTTATTTGAATACCTAGTCAAAGGAAGATTTAACTCTTTTATTATTGGTCTGCGAAAGCAAAGTCCGTGTAAGGAATTCTGTTGATCGGGGAGAAGGTGTAAGGCATTCCCCGAGTCCNGGGATTATTTTATTTACAGAGTCGCCACTTGGAATTGATTTTTCGGTGTTCCAAGTCACCTTTTATTTGAATACCTAGTCAAAGGAAGATTTAACTCTTTTATTATTGGTCTGCGAAAGCAAAGTCCGTGTAAGGAATTCCGTTGATCGGGGAGAAGGTGTAAGACATTCCCCGAGTCCGTGGTTCT
Source organism: Nicotiana knightiana (assembly GCA_005239525.1). NCBI lineage: Eukaryota > Viridiplantae > Streptophyta > Magnoliopsida > Solanales > Solanaceae > Nicotiana > Nicotiana knightiana. The sequence continues at coordinate 62,354 of ML378777.1, forward strand.
AGCACGGTCGCTTTATTGACTTAATCTTGGCTTGAATTAATTCTGAATAAACTGTATTTTATTAGTTTCTATGTTTTACTTGTCCGCCTTAATTTCTTGATTATTAGAAAAATTAAAGAAAATTTTGAATAATAAGATGTCGTAACCACACTACACAAGTGAATGTGTGATCGAAAAAAAATTTATTAATTTATCATAACAGCGCTATGCAAGCGAATCCGCAGTTATGACAGAAATTATTAGCACATTATTACTTTTTTTCCTAAAAAAAAAAAGAAAGTTACTACACTTGACGATTTTTTTTTTAAACTTATTAAAAGTTACTATCGCGTTACGCAAGCGAATCCGCGGTTATGAGAAATAACAAGATTGTAAATTAACTAAAATCAATGGATAAGGTATGAGATTATTCGATTAATTTATTGAATATTATTAAAGCGTGCATACTATTTGCCTAGCGTTCAAATTAATAACAAAAGTGCTTAAACCTTCTTTCTTTTTTTTATTACTTAATCGACCAAAAAAGGGAACAAAATATGACGTCATTGAAAATTACTTTTCAACTAAGGCAAGACATTAAACCCGGGAAAAGCTTATGCTAAACTTCATGATTTTAGGCCACTTATTTTATTTAACAAAAGACAAATTATTGATTTTAAAAAAAAAGCCCGCTTACTTCTATTGTCATTGAGCCTACGGATTTTAGCTTTTTAACCCATGTTGATAAAGAGCCTCACTGACAAATACAACACAAAGTGACAAGTATTCTTCTAAGCCCAAATTGCTCATCACAATGATGTCCAAATTAAAATCGTTTATCGTAAAACGAAACTCACATGCTAATTATTATCTCAGCTCTTTTATCTCCTTAATCAACTTATTTCTTAAGGACTAACATAATATTTTCACTCACTTACACTAACATGGCAATAATCAGACTACAAACTCATTAGTAACATAAAGACCTTAATCATTTGAATTGATTTTCATAATTACAATCGCCACTCAATATGAAAAAAAGCTAAACAAATGATAATACTTTAATGCTAAAGAGAATAACCATAGTATAACATTATTTTGACTTTTAAAGCATCAAAACATTTGAAGCTAGAAATCTTTCCTAGATAATTATACATGAACCTTGAAAGTAACTCACATAAAATATCCCAAACTAAACAAACATGGTTAAAAATGAGGTCTTTAATCTTTTCCTTAAACTAAGTAAACTTAACAGAATGTTATTTGAGTTGTATATATAAATAAAAGTGGAAGATCAACCAAATATTACAAATGTACATGCTGAAATATGACCGTGAATAACATGCTGAACATTCATACGTCAAACATATCTATAGAGCAGAAAAAGAGTCATGTCCTCATCTGTTGAATATAAAAATCTGCATTGCAAAGTTTAAGAAAATACCTGGTTTGCAAGAAATAAATACAGCAGTGAAGAAATGAAGCTCAGTAGAAAAAAAAAACAGCAACAAACACAGCAGAAAATAACAGCAGTTTTGCGTTTAAAAAATCCCGAAAACCTTGGAGAAGAAACCTAGAACCAACTCTAAAGAATACTTGTACTTTTCTAAAGGTTTGCACTCTAAAATTTACTCACAAAGCTCACCATTTCAGCTTGCTAAAGGGTACTTTAGTTGCTGATTTTTTTTTTCTCAAAGATGTGTTCTTTTTTTAGAGTCCAAGATATGTAAAGATGTTCCACATCTCCTCCTTTTTTATTTGAAAGAGTGACCTCCTTAAGTAGGAAAAATAAGTCCTTTTGGACAGATTTTAGTTTTACCAAAAATCTGTCCAAAAGGACTAACTTTGTGTGCCAAAACAGTCCATTTTTCACCAAATCTTGACAGAAAAATAGAGCATCATGTTTAAAAAGTAAAATACCCAACAAACATGTACTTTAAACTCAAGTACTCAACTTTTATCTATACATGACTGAAATTCACTTATACACTCAAATCTCAACAAAATATGAACTAGCAAAGTAGAAACAAGACTCAAAATGTAATCGAACTAAGTATCCAAACAAACTAGATTGGAATTAATCAGATTTGTGCAAACTAGACTCGAGCGACAAACTATTGCGCGAAACAGAAACCAAACAAACATTGCTAAACTAATACGATTAATAACAAATAAACATACGACGAACTATATAAACAATTCGACAATTTAGCACAAAACTAGGATAACACACTTATTATAGACTAACAAACTAAATCAAAAAACAGAGAAACTTAAACTAAATTCAAAACCAAATGGAAAAACATAGACTAAAAAAAATGAGGAAATGAATGTTATACCAATCGAGCATTCTTGAAACTATTCATGAATCGCAGGGACGATGCGAGCAGTGACAAATGACGACGAGCAACCTTCGAACAAACTTTTCTAAACGGCAGACGTTAGGACCACCGATTCGGGAGGGGGGGGGTCGACTAGTGATTTCAACATCATGTCGCATAGAAAGGGTCGTTCCCAGGTCGTGTCTACTCAGAATAAACAACGGCTCGAGTGCATGGTGGTGGTGAGGCGACAATGGGGCTTCCGGCTCAGATTCAGCCGAATTTTGGAGGAGTTTTGAAGGTTTTGAGGCTTGGAATGGAGAAGAGGAAAGTGGGAGGAGGCCATTGGTGTAAAAGTTTTGGAGTTTGGAGCGGTGAGCGGCGGCGGCAGTGGTGGCGACGCAACTAGGGTTTGATTTTTGTTGATTTTTGGTGGGGATTCAAGGGATTTGGGTTGTGGATATAGAAAGAGGGTGATGATATGAAGAGAATGGTGTAATTTGGGGGTGTTTGAAGGGCGGTCGCCGCCGGTGGACGATTTCCGACGGCGGCAGTGGGCGGCGGCGGCAGTGATGTTTGAGAGAATGAGAAGAGAGGAAAGAAAGAGAGGAAAGAAAAAAATAATAGGGGGGGAATGGGGGAAATTTTCAGGTAATAAGGGCTTTATATACCTCTTGAGAGATCAAATAAGGACCATTAGATCAAGGACTGATCAACGATTGAAATTCAATTTTCAAGTTTTTAAACAAAACGGCGTAGTTTCACCATGAAACTACATCGATTAGCCTATCACTCAGGTGGGCTTCACCAGACCGGGTCAAATAAAATTGGGCCACTGATTTAGGATAAATTTTGGCTTAATTTCTTAAAAATTCGAGTAACATAATCCCTACCCCATTTATCAAACCATTTAAACAACTCTTAAAACCTAAACCTATACATACACAGATAAGAATAAAACACACACACATATATATACATATATATATAAGATAGGGCAAAAATTAGTCATTTACAGCTGCCCCTCTTTTCTCGAGAACATGAAGAGTTTTCGTGCAAAGAAAAAATGAATTCATGACTAATTTTGCTCACATATCACTACAATGAAGCATTTTGAAAAAGGTGACCGAACCTTGCTTCCGAGG